>PYUH01000019.1:58599-101349 GCA_016808085.1 Suaeda aralocaspica
AATTATAAAACTTAAGTATGGATTTGATTACTACATTACCAAACATATTATTAAAAATAAAACATGATTGCAAATGATCTTTGATAAAGTTTGAGTTTTGTTTAATAGGAAATAAAAGTCAGGCAACCTTATTGACTTACAATTGAGAATTTGAGACAAAATACTTTGTGTGTACTCCAAGAGGTCCAAAAATCTACAACAATATAAACACTACATTCTTTAAGCTCCAACAGCAACATCAAAAACTTGAAACAAAAAATGGAAAGCCAAAATTTCAACTTACAAAAACTTGAACCTGATGAAGAAGTGGCAGTAGTTTTGGTACCACTTCCATTACAAGGCATCTTAACCAACTCCTCCATCTCGCTCATCTCATACATCCTACGGATTATCTGTTCACTATGCTGGGTCTGCCCCTCACAACCACCAAGCAAAATCCGCCTTCAGGGGTGAACTCGCAATCTTCAGCTAAAATATATTTCCATGACCTCCAACTCCCATCCTACGACACTTCACCTCCTCCCATCATTGACAATCTGTCCATTTCCCTGCACACCTCCAGCCACTGTTTGATGCTTCTGTACATCTACGTCAACCTGTTTTCCAACTCTTACAGCAGTCTCTACTAAGTTCAGGAGAGTCATCGTGATTCATGATTTTCTCATGTCTGTTGTTCAAGATGTTAAATATATTCCAAATGTGGAAACCTACCTCTTTATGTCCACATCTGCCTTTACCACTTTTTCGTATTTTTGGGAAATCATAGAACAGAAACCTTTCCCCTTAGAAGGTTTGGATGTGCTGAACTTCATGCCTACTAATGACGGGTGCTACACTCCGAGGTTACGAACTTTGGGAATAACAAAAAAGAATTTATGGGGTTTGAGTAGGATGGTATACAACACATCTAAGGTTATAGACAGCAAATGCATCCAACTGTTGGAGAAGCTGTCACCGAATGATAAGGTGAAGAACTTTGCAGTTGGGCCTTTAAATCCATGCAAACAAAGAGCAAAAATAATGATGAACATAGACATGTGTGTCTGCAATGGTTAGACAAGCAAGAAACAGGTCGTGATATTGTGTCGTTTGGATCGACAACATCGATGACAGACAAACAGATCATGGAGCTGGCAACGGGTTTGGAAGGAAGTGGGAAAAGTTTCTGTGGGTGCTTAGAAAGCGCACTGGCGACGTTTTTACTAATAGCGGTGAAGCCAGAAAGCCTGAGTTGCCGGAAGGGTATGAAGACAGGTGAAAGACAGGGATTGGTGGTAAGAGAGTGGGCTCCACAGCTGGAAATTCTGAGCATCTCAGTGGCGGCGGTTCATGAGTCATTGTGGTGGAATCGTGTATGGAGAGCATTAGTATGGGAGTGGCAATAGCAGCATGGCCTATGCATTCTGAACAACCAAGAAAACACTGTTTTTGTGACAGATGTTCTAAGAATGGTACTCTGGTGAGGGATTGGGCACACCGTGTGAGTTGGTGTCATCTAATTCTATTGGGGATGCAGTAAGGAGATGATGGCATCAGCAGAAGGAGAAGGAATCGGAAAAGAGCAGCAGAAGTAGGTGATGCAGTTCGGCATCAGTTGCTAAAGGTGGTGTGTCTCGCATGGAAATGGACTCCTTATTTCTCATATCACCAGATGATATGACCTGAGTGCCTTAGATTAGAATTATGCAGAATCTTCACATTTATGTACTTGTTATCAGGCTTTACATAGTTCAAGTGTGTTTTTGCTCCTATCTCCTCCATGTTGAAGAATTTTTATTTTCTATAATGAAGTATAGTTCCACAATTTCGTTCTGATCACAAATATACACTTCAAAAGGTTTTATACTGGAAGTCCTGAACAGCTGAACGCCTGAACCTATGACGATTCAAACAAATCTCTAGATTGATCATAGACAAATTTAAGACTGTAGTTGATCGTTATCATCGTGTATTTCCCAACCTTGCACTCACTGAATCAACCTGTCCTAAGGCATAATGAAATGTTTTCTAATCAGGCTCCGGATTTATCTGTACGGATTAGTATCCTAGAGTATATTTAGGAACATGAATACTGATTGATCAGTATCCTAGAGTATATTTTTTAGGAACAAATAAGTGAATAATTCAATGGTATTTCCTTGGCTTCAAACTAATGCATGAAAACTAAATAAGATCATGGAAAAATACTTGTTCATTCTAGCGAGCTTCATAACTCATGTAGTTCTTTAAATAGAGAAAATTGGTTCAGGCATAATCCAAACAGATGATGAAGTAATATCTCTTCAAAGGGAGTTAAACCTTACAATGTTCAGGCAACTTCTATACAGGCTAAGTGAAAAATTAAGGCATACTTGCTATAGTTTGTCATTGTAAAAGTTTTTTTTTTTACCGTAGACCCTTGAGGTTTTTAAAGTCACCCTTATTGGTAAGAACACTAGATAATTAAACAAAAAATGTATATTAGTTATGAAAAACTAATATACACCCGGGTGCATTACAAGATACACCATACATAATATAAAAAAAAATCAAGTAAAAATATCGATTGGCCTCCTATTTCATCTAATTGTTCTTTATAAAATAAGAAACATATTTTATTTGTTTCAAAATTGATTAATTTTCTCTTGTTGTTCTATTAAATTGACCTATTGTTTTATTCGTAAAAAAAAAAAAACGAGTATATATCTTGTAATATGCACCCGGGTGTATAATTAGTTTTTCATAACTAATATACATTTTTTGTTTAATTATCTAGTGGTCTTACCGAATAAGGGTGACTTATAAAAACCTCAAGGGTCTACGGTAAAAAAAAAAACTTTTACAATGACAAACTAATAGCAAGTATGCCTTAATTTTTCACTTAGCCTGTATATAGAAGTTGCCTGAGACATTGTAAGTGTTTAAACTCCCTTTGAAGAGAT
This sequence comes from Suaeda aralocaspica, assembly GCA_016808085.1. Classification (NCBI taxonomy): domain Eukaryota; kingdom Viridiplantae; phylum Streptophyta; class Magnoliopsida; order Caryophyllales; family Amaranthaceae; genus Suaeda; species Suaeda aralocaspica. The sequence continues at coordinate 61,521 of PYUH01000019.1, forward strand.
ATTACTTCATCATCTGTTTGGATTATGCCTGAACCAATTTTCTCTATTTAAGAACTACATGAGTTATGAAGCTCGCTAGAATGAACAAGTATTTTTCCATGATCTTATTTAGTTTTCTAAGCATTAGTTTGAAGCCAAGGAAATACCATTGAATTATTCACTTATTTGTTCCTAAAAAATATACTCTAGGATACTGATCAATCAGTATTCATGTTCCTAAAAATATACTCTAGGATACTAATCCGTACAGATAAATCCGGAGCCTGAGATTAGAAAACATTTCATTATGCCTTAGGACAGGGTTGATTCAGTGAGTGCAAAGGTTGGGAAATACAGCGATGATAACGATCAGACTACAGTCTTAAATTTGTCTATGATCAATCTAGAGATTTGTTTGAATCGTCATAGGTTCAGGCGTTCAGCTGTTCAGGACTTCCAGTATAAAACCTTTTGAAGTGTATATTTGTGATCAGAACGAAATTGTGGAACTATACTTCATTATAGAAAATAAAAATTCTTCAACATGGAGGAGATAGGAGCAAAAACACACTTGAACTATGTAAAGCCTGATAACAAGTACATAAATGGTAAGATTCTGCATAATTCTAATCTAAGGCACTCAGGTCATATCATCTGGTGATATGAGAAATGAAGGAGTCCATTTCCATGCGAGACACACCACCTTTAGCAACTGATGCTCGAACTGCATCACCTACTTCTGCTGCTCTTTTCCGCATTCCTTCTCCTTCTGCTGATGCCATCAATCTCCTTACTGCATCCCCAATAGAATTAGATGACACCAACTCATCACGGTGTGCCCAATCCCTCACCAGAGTACCAATTCTTAGAACATCTGTCACAAAAACAGTGTTTCTTGGTTGTTCAGAATGCATAGGCCATGCTGCTATTGCCACTCCCATACTAATGCTCTCCATACACGAATTCCACCCACAATGACTCATGAACCCGCCCACTGATGAATGCTCAAGAATTTCCAGCTGTGGAGCCCACTCTCTTACCACCAATCCCCTGTCTTTCACCTTGTCTTCATACCCTTCCGGCAACTCAGGCTTTCTGGCTTCACCGCTATTAGTAAAAACGTCGCCAGTGTCAGCCTTTCTAAGCACCCACAGAAACTTTTGCCCACTTCCTTCCAAACCCGTTGCCAGCTCCATGATCTGTTTGTCTGTCATCGATGTTGTCGATCCAAACGACACAAATATCACTGAACCTGTTTCTTGCTTGTCTAACCATTGCAGACACACATGTCTATGTTCATCATTATTTTTGCTCTTTGTTTGCACTGGATTTAAAGGCCCAACTGCAAAGTTCTTCACCTTATCATTCGGTGACAGCTTCTCCAACAGTTGGATGCATTTGCTGTCTATAACCTTAGATGTGTTGTATATCCATCCTGACTCAAACCCCATAAATTCTTTTTGTTTATTCCCAAAGTTCGTAACCTCCGGAGTGTAGCACCCGTCATTAGTAGGCATGGAATTCAGCACATCCAAACCTTCTAAGGGGAAAGGTTTCTGTTCTATGATTTCCCAAAAATACGAAAAAGTGGTAAAGGCAGATGTGGACATAAAGAGGTAGGTTTCCACATTTGGAATATATTTAACATCTTGAACAACAGAATTCATGAGAAAATCATGAATCACGATGACTCTCCTGAACTTAGTAGAGAGCTGCTGTAAGAGTTGGAAAACAGGTTGACGTAGATGTACAGAAGCATCAAACAGTGGCTGGAGGTGTGCAGGGAAATGGACAGATTTGTCAATGATGGGAGGAGGTGAAGTGTCGTAGGATGGGAGTTGGAGGTCATGGAAATATATTTTAGCTGAAGATTGCGAGTTCCACCCATGAAGGCGGAGTTTGGCTTGGTGGTTGTGAGGGGCAGACCCAGCATAGTGAACAGATAATCCGTAGGATGTTATGAGATGAGCGAGATGGAGGAGTTGGTTAAGATGGCCTTGTAATGGAAGTGGTACCAAAACTACTGCCACTTCTTCATCAGGTTCAAGTTTTTGTAAGTTGAAATTTTGGCTTTCCATTTTTTGTTTCAAGTTTTTGATGTTGCTGTTTGGAGCTTAAAGAATGTAGTGTTTTATATTGTTGTAGATTTTTGGACTCTTGGAGTACACACAAAGTATTTTGTCTCAAATTCTCAATTGTAAGTCAATAAGGTTTGCCTGACTTTTATTTCCTAGTTAAACAAAACTCAAACTTTATCAAAGATCATTTGCAATCATGTTTTATTTTTAATAATATGTTTGGTAAATGTAGTAATCAAATCCATACTTAAGTTTTATAAATTAAAGTCCCGTGAGGCGGGCGGTGTTTAACATTCTCGTATAAAATTGTTTTTCATTTTTTTTTCTTCTACTAACCCTCGCTTTTACCTTCCAATTTTTGTTTCTACAAATTTTAAACATGTAAACAAACAAATAGATCCTAACTTTTGCAAATATGTTTTCCTTGAAAAAAACTAGCAATAAATATGTTTTACATCAAACCAAACAGAGCCTAACTAGAAAAAAAACTAATTTATTTTTTGAACTTTTTTTTTTTTTTATATTATTACACTATCCTAGGTTCCTAATTGCTTCCAATATACTGTTATGACCGTAATCCATTACGTAACCATAAGGATAATGTTGAATTTTGGCATGCTGTGGAATTGTAGATCCTTCAATATAGGAAATGATTTTTTTTTTTTTTTTTTTTTTGCACATTACTCATGTGTCTGTGGACCTTTGGCAGCTATCTTCGGTTCAATTTGTTAATTTTGTTATTATTATCTGCCAAACAGGTCACTAGGATAACTTAGTTTTGGATTCAACTTGCAAGAAAAGATAAAGGCATAAAGTATTACTTGGTCTCGTCATTTTACCTCAAGTACCTACTACATCAGATACTCAACTCTTTTTGGAGACCAAACACACAACTTTCAGATATGGGTATGACACTTGGGCACTTCAATATTAACCAAAACCGTGCAGTTTTTTCATAAAAATGGTCATGTTAGACACTTGGATACGTACCTATATTCGACATTTTTAGCATAGTCCAAGTAATATAATTAAGAATCCAATGATAAAAGATGTATGCATGAGATTGTCATCTTTTGACAGTTTTCCAACATTCCAGTAGCTTTTATAGTCTTAATTAATATCTCAATCATTAAAGTTTAGACAGAAGAACAATTTTAGGAAAATGTCACTTATTTTCAACCAGTATACATTTCTCTGAAAGCATTCTCCAGGGTGCTACGTACTGATATGTAATGGGTAAATCCAAAGGCTGATATCAGAAAATGCTGCATCATCTCTTTTTATGGAGTTGATTTTGAGAGTTCAAAGTTTGGGCGATACAGCGATAAGATATAAGTTCGAGTCTTAAGTTCTTTCAGATTGTTATAGCTTGGTTAACTATAAGGTAACGTTGTTTGAATTTTGTTAGAGGTTCAGAACTTAGAGCATGAAAGCTTTGGGCTAAGAAAAAAAATTTCATTACACAAAACAATTACTGTCAAACATGAAGGAAATACGTGTAGCATAAAACCACACATTGCAACTTAAAAAAAGGAGCAGATAAGAACACATAAGACACGACAAAACTATGTCCTCGAAACATTGATATTCTTCACATTTCCAATCTGTGGCACTCGAGATTATATCACCTGGTTATATGAGAAATGAAGGAATCCAATTCTAAGCGTGAAACTCCGTCTTTAGCAACAGATGCTCTAACTGCATCACTTATTTCTGCTGCTCTTTTCTGCATCTCCTTCCCTTCTTCTGATGCCAGCAATCTTCTCACTACATTTTCAATGGTGCTTGATGACACCAATTCATCACGGTGACTCCAATCCCGTACAATAGTGCCCATTTTTAGCACATCCGTCACCAAAAAGGCATTTCTTGGTTGGTCTGAATGCATAGGCCATGTTGCCATTGGCACGCCCATACTAATGCTCTCAATGCACGAGTTCCAACCACAATGACTCATAAATCCGCCTACAGATGAATGTTCAAGAATTTCTAGCTGTGGGGCCCACTCTTTCACCACAATTCCTTGGTTTTTCACCCTATCTTCATACCCTTCTGGCAACCCAGGCTTACTGACTTCCCCATTTCCTGTAAAAACATTGCCAGAGTCAGCCCTTTTAAGCACCCATATAAATTTTTGCATGCTTCTTTCCAAACCAAATGCTAACTCCGTGATCTGCTTGTCTGTCATTGATATTGTTGATCCAAACGATACATATATCACTGAATTTTTCTCTTGTCTATCGAGCCATTGCTGACACAAATGTCTATGTTCTTCATTTTTATTTTTAGCTTCAACCGGATTTAAAGGCCCAACTGCAAAGTGCTTTACCTTATCATTTGCTGATAGCTTCTCCAACAGCTGGATGTATTTAGCTTCTATAACCTTGGATGTGTTGTAGAGCCACCCTGATTCAAACCCCAAATGTCCCTTTTGAAGATTTGCAAAGTTTAAAACCTCTGGTGTAAAACACCCATCATTAGTAGGAATGGATTTCAGGACATCAGAATCATCTAGGAGGAAAGGTTTCTGTTCTAAACTATCCCAAGCATTAAAAAAGGTAAAAAAGGCAGATGTGGGAATAAAAATGTAGGTTTCAGCATTTGGGATATCTTTTACATCTTGAACGACATAAGTCATAAGACTATCATGAATCACAATGACTCTTCTAAACTTCGTTGAGAGACGTAGAACAAGTTGGAAAATAGGTTGACGTAAATGTATAGAAACATCAAACAGTGGCTGGAGGTGTTTAGGGAAATGGACAGAGTTGTCAGTGTTTGGAGGAGGGGAGCTGTAAGAAGGGAGTTGGAGGTCATGGAAATAGATTTTACTTGAGCATTGCGAGTTCCAACCTTGAAGGCGGAGTTTGGCTTGGCGATTGTGGGGGGCAGATCCAGCATAATGAACCGGTAATCCATAAGAGGTTATGAGATGAGAAAAATGAAGGAGTTGATTAAGATGACCTTGCGCTGGAAGAGGTACCATTATCACTAATACTTCAGTTTGAGTTTGATTATTGTCATTCATTTTGGCTTTCCTAGGAATGATGAAAGTGCAAACTACAAAAGAAATTTCTAATTTTCTATTGCTACTAATCTACTATGCAAACAATATTATTGGTATTTGGAACGTCGAAAGTGGAATGGATAAAATAAACTTAAAAAGGGGAACAATGGGTACTAATATTTGTAGTGAGCTTCAATGATGGTGGCCAGAACGCAAAATGCAATAAGCTTATATTTAAAAAAAAAAAAAAAAAAAAATCATTGCGTGATAGAAGAATCCATTAACAATTACTCCATATGAAATACTACTACTATCTATCACTAATACACCAAATTTTGTACTTTCGAACTCGACATAATACACTTCGTAAGAGATCCAGAATCACTGAAATACTACCACAATAGCCGTGTTCATCTAAAATTGTACCGAGTGTTTTTGCTCCACACATTATCATTCACTATGTTTTGTAGTCCCTTAAATTTCTGACATTATTATTTATCATTGTTTGTTTTACCAGCTTATCAATTATCATATGGATTATATAGACTATTTTGTTTTTGTCAATAGATTTTCAACATAGCTAAAATTCATTTATTTATGTTATAGGCAAAAAAAATACGCAGTAGAATTTAATACTCCATCTGTCTTTTATAAGATGTAATATATTACTTTGGGCACTATTCATCCAGACGACTTGACAACCACTTTCCGAATATATATATATTTTTTATAATTTTTACCATAATACATTTAGGGATATTGTTGAGCAAAGTTGTGCCTCGACATACGTGAAAAGTCAAATGTTGCATCTAAATAAATATAGAGGGATTAAATTTTTAGACCCACATTAATGGTGTATAAAATATATGCTTGCGGACATAGGTAAATGTTGTAAAATTTAAGGCCTGTTTACTTCAACTGAAAACAGATGAACTGAACTGAAAGTTTTTTTTATGAAGGATTAATGATTAACAAAATAAAAGAAGAGCTCAGCTGAGCTGAATTGAACGGAGCTGAACTGAGCTTAACTGATTTTAAACCGAAGTAAACATGCCCTTAGATGGAATTGAGGAGCGCTTTTGGATAGGAGGTGTGGTGTACAAAACCCCAGGGTCATTCGGAATTGGAATAGACAATATTAGGGGGAGGGAATATATTATTTTGGCAAAAGACAATATTGCCCTTAATGATATAAATGAAAAAGAATGATGAGAATATTTGTAAGGGTAAGTAAGTAATTACATAACTTATTCTCAACTCTATTCTCAATCTATACCAAATATGGGATTGAAAACGGAACTTCATCTTTAATAAATGAATAACAAGCAAGTCCAGCCCAAAAAAAATTGCAGCTAAAAGAACTTCATCTTTAAAAAGAAAGAAAGAAAAAATGAAAACTTACCTCTTTATCTTTAATAAAAGCATCAAAATCAAAGAATCCCAATCAAACTGCTCAATTAATTTGCAAATTTATACCAAAGTAGGGAAATGAGAGGAATGTTTGAAGGAAATTAATGCTTCAATTATGAGTACAATTTCCATTATCATTTCAAAACTCTCTGTATGGTCATTGCAATACTATATACGTACTACGTAAATAACATGAGATTGTTCTAGCAATATCATATAAAAAGTTCATTATAATGAACTTCAATACACAATCTATTATCGTCTAAATGGGCAGTGACCGTAACTTTATACTATAACCAGCAAGTTTGTAAAAGAGCATATGCTAATTGGGACTAAGGTTTTTTTAGATATAAGCATAGTGAGCTGCATAATTAGCGCGTCATATGATACTATTACAAATTTACAAGTAGGTACAATGGACATATCCTTTGAAATACTTGTTGCTTGAGAGACTTCGGAAGTGTTAATCTCCATTCAAAATTGTTATGCCACTTAAATAGTTTTTTACTTGTTAGGATACTGATGATGATCATCAAGACAGTTTTGATATTTTCCCCAGGACCCCATCCCAGGCAAGCTTAAAACCAATGCAGTAAATGACGGATTTGAGCAGAAACATACCTGTTTATGCTCCTTGTGAAATCCAACCAATGCAATTCTCAGATAACGCCAGTCAGAGGTAAAAAAATTGAGCTCAACAAGATAGCGCCTTCTTCAATCTGTTTTATACCTTTGATGCCAAGTAGTGCACTATTTGTTTTTTCCCTGAATAAGAAAAACCCTTCACAACAGATCCTAAATTAAATACTTTTGAGTTCCAGTCAGAGGCTTCGAAAATTTTGGCATTTAATTGCTATATATATTAAACATCAAACATAAAGAAGATAGAAAGGACTAGAAACAAAATAATACTGCTAAGTGCTAACACTTGCAGATTATAACCTTGTCCCAAAAAAAAGACAGTGAAAAGTTTACAAATATGGTAAATGGATTCTGAAAAATATAGCATATAATTATAGGAACATATGGATAAACTATTCAACTCTCAACTCTCATAGAGACTTCTTGAATAATTTTCGGTTAAATCACCAGGTGATATGAGAAATAAAAGAATCCATGTCTAATTGAGAAGCTCCGTCTTTAGCAACTGATGCTCGAACTGCACCACCTACTTCTGCTGCTCTTTTCTGCATCTCCTTTCCTTCAACTGATATCATTAATCTTCTCACAGCATTTTCAATGGTACTTGATGAAACCATTTCATCACGGTATATCCAATCTCTTACAAGTGTACCAATTTTTAGCACATCCGTCACCAAAAAGGCATTTCTTGGTTGATCTGAATGCATAGGCCATGCTGCCATTGGCACACCCATACTAATGCTCTCAATGCACGAGTTCCAACCGCAATGACTCATGAACCCACCTATAGATGGATGTCCTAGAATCTCTAGCTGTGGGGCCCAATCTTTCACCAGAATTCCTCGATTTTTAACTCTGGCTTCATACCCTTCTGGCAACTCAGGCTTCCAAACTTCTGCACCAGTACTAAAAACATCACCAGTATCAGCCCTTCTAAGCACCCATATAAACTTCTGTGCACTTCTTTCCAGCCCAAATGCCAACTCAGTGATTTGCTTGTCTGTCATCGATGTAGTCGATCCAAACGAGACATATATCACAGAATTCGTCTCTTGTCTATCTAGCCATTGCAGACAGAGATGTCTATGTCCTTCATATTTGTTTTTAGCTTCAACTGGGTTTAGAGGCCCAACTACAAAGTGCTTTATTTTATCATTTGCTGATAGCTTCTTCAACAGCTCGATGTATTTAGTTTCGATAAACTTAGATGTATTGTAGAGCCTTCCTGACTCAAACCCCATACATTCTTTTTGAAGTCTTCCTAAGTTTAACACCTCCGGAGTAAAGCATCCATCATTAGTAGGAATGGATTTTAGGACACCTGAATCATCTAGAGGAAAAGGTTTCTGTTCTAAACTATCCCAAACATTGAAAAAAGTTGTAAAGGCAGACAAGGGATTAAAGACGTAGGTTTCAACATTTAAAATTTTTTTTACGTCTTGAACACCATAAGTCATAAAACTATCATGAATCACAACGACTCTCCTGAACTTAGTTGAGAGCTGTTGTACGAGTTGGAAAACAGGTTGACGTAGATATACAGAAGCATCAAACAGTGGTTGGAGGTGTGCAGGGAAATGGACAGAGTTGTCAATGATGGGAGGAGGAGAGCTGTAAGAAGGGAGTTGGAGGTCATGGAAATGGATTTTACTCAAACAATGTGAGTTCCAACCATGAAGGCGGAGTTTTGCTTGGCGATTGTGGGGGGCAGATCCAGCATAATGAACCGGCAATCCATATGAAATAATGCGATGAGAGAAATGAAGGAGTTGGTTAAGATGGCCTTGTGCTGGGAAAGGTACCATTATTACCAACACTTCATCTTGAGTTTGTTTGTGGTCATCCATTTTTGGGTCTCAGAGGACTGATGGCATTGCTATCTATTAAAGTTGTTACGTGTAATATTCAAACATTAACACTATTCCAAAAATCAGTGGAGCTTCAAATTTAGCAGCCTGAATGCAACAACCTAATATAGAAAGTCATGTGGATTTGAAAAAACCTCATTGTATGTCTATACACTTGGTTGGAGTTGAGTTGTGACCGCGCACAAGCAGACAAGGAGGAAGTTATTTTATTATAACATGCTTAGAATTCAAGGTATGAGACGCAAGTAGTTCATTGGCAATTACGCAGAAGCCAAATTCAAGATCATTCATAGTGCTACCAAAACTCTGGATGTTTTTACACCACCCATTATCATATTTCCCATTCAACACTAACAACCAAGTCATGAGGGATCCTATGACATTATGATTATTGCTTTCTTTATCAGCTTACCATAGAATATTTTGTTATTGTCTATAGTTTAAAACTTTTTTAACAAATTATCGTAAAAACTGTTAGTTGTTTGATTAATTATTTTAAGATAATTCATTATATCAAATATTAAATTAGCAACTACGATGCTATACCTTGTTTTATGCATATATAAGACAATTTATCTATTATATACAATAACCCAAAAACACTCAAGGGGGACGAAGCCCCTCTCTCAGCCAAGAAAGATCCGACATTGCCTTCAAAACGAGAGAGCATACATGAATAGTATGAAATCAATTATCATTCAGATTGAGTTGGCCCTTTAATATTTTCCTTGTCGATAATGCTATCCTCTATCCTACCATTTACAATTTATAAATTTTTTTATTTTGTTGCAACAATTATTTCTTTCGAATAAAATTTGTTTAGAATTCCATGCGTAGATGATTTTTAAAATGAAAAAACTATGAAGGAAGTAAATGACATTTGCTTGTGTCATCTTACATAGAGGTGTCCACTGGGTCAAAGTTGTCAAAATATGGGTGAGATTAGGTGATTGCTAATCTGAAAATAATCTGAACAAGTAAACTGTGTGGGTTCTAACAACTGAATCACACTGAACTAAAAACGACCGGAACTGAAATCAAACTAAACTACGATACTGCAAAAACCTTAACAAACTATTATAATGATAATAATAATAATAATGATAATAATAATAATAATAATAACAATTATTATAATTAATAATAATAGAAATTTCAATAATGAAATTAACAATAAATTATTATAATAATATAATTAATAAATATTATGAATGTAATTATAATTATAAATAATAAAGAAAGAAAAAATAAGAATTATATATTATTAGTATTAGTATTAGTATTAGTATTAGTATTAGTATTATTTATTGAATTGAATTATATTATTGTTCAACTATATGGGTATATAACTTGTATATCAAAAACTGAAATTGAATTGCTTGAAGATGAAATCAACTACAACTGAATAAATTGAATGGAGATAAGCTAAATTTGGATATAACCAGAAATGAACTAAATTGACGGAGCTAATCTTACATACTTCCCCCTTATTTATTAATTACTGCATTGTAGCACTGAACACATATCAAAAGATAATAATAATGGTAGGATCACTAAAAAGCATTACTTCATTGGAGTTTATGTTAGGTGTGTCAAAATAAGAATAACATAAATGACGAATTAAGGGTGTAACACGTAAATTTATGTGCAGCCTCTAATATCTAAAAGAGAAAAGTAACAATTGGATATATTTAGGCTTTATTCTTCTCAACTTATTTTTCTTGATTTGAACTTATTTTTGCTACTTATATTTGTTGAATTGAACTTATTTTTGCGGGAAATCATCAACAATTTATTAAAGAATGAAACTAATTTTTGCTAAATTAAACTTATTTTTAATGAAATGATCTTATTTTATTGAAAATAAATAAAAATAAGATGAGGAAAACAAGGTCTTGATTTTTCAATAAGAAATATATAGTATAAAATAGGAGTATTTACATTTGCTCTTAACATTGATAATCATCATACCTCCCATGATTAAGGGTACCTTCTATATGCAAAATTAACCTAAAATTTATAGGTGTTGTATTTATTAAATTAAACTTGATGGTTAAGACCCTATTCTTTCCCGCTGATTTTATATTCATTTCAATACATTTCAATTCAGTATATTTTGGTTCAATTAATTTCAATTTCTAAGGGACCAGTTGATTGTTATATGTAGGTTTTGGAGCGGTTTAGAATTTACTGTAAATTATTATCAGAACATAGGGGGTGTTTGGTAGGTGGGAATAAGGGGTGAAAATCAAACTAATAATCCCAACACCCCTTATTCCCTTGTTTGGTGATTGGGAATTAAGGAAAAGGGGGGAATGGGAGTGGGACAATTAGCGGATTATTCCCACATTTTTACATTTTTAATGCTGGGGCAAGTATTAGGGGAGAAAATAGATTATATTGTCAAAAGAAAATATTGTCGTCAATGCCATAAATGAAAAAAGAAGGGTGAAAAAATATCTGTAAAGGCATTTAAGTAATTAGATAACTTATTCCCAATTTATTCCAAACTCTATTTCCAGTTTATACTAAGGCCCTGTTCTTCTAGTCTTATTTTTACTTATTTTCAGCAAAAATAAGTTCAGTTCAGCAAAAATAAGTTCAGATGAGCAAAAATAAGTTCAGTTCAGCAAAATTAAGTTCAGATCAGCAAAAATAAGTTCTGTTCAGCAAAAATAAGTTCAGTTCAGCAAAAATAAGCTCAGTTCAAATAAAAAAACAAAAATCTAAATGTATTATACAAATTAATTTGTACATGAATATTTATATGTACACATCTTTTTAAATGAAAAATTATGGTATAAAAACAGTAGAATATAATTTTAAAAATATTTAGGTAGCATTTTCGAAGAGAACATATATTGTATGGAAATAATATGGAAAAAAATATTTACATATGATTTTATATTTTTGATGGAAAATTGGAAATATATTATTTTATATGAAAACAAATATATGTTAATATAGATATATGATAATATTATAATACATGGAAATTATATGATATTAAAAAGAAGATAAAATATTGTGCATGCGTTTGTCCATAAGATTCTTGAAATATGAGGGAAAAAATCAGATTATATATAATTTAGATATTATAATAAATCAATTATTTTCACCTAAATAAAATTCAATTATAGTATATAATTGCCCTATAATTTTTATTTAGAATAAAACAAATTCAGCAAAAATAAGTTCAGTTTATCAAAAATAAGTTCAGATCAGCAAAAATAAGTTCACATAAGCAAAAATAAGACGAGGAGAATAGGACCTAAATATGGGATTGGGCATATACGGTAACAAGTCTCTCGTAAGCCCTCCTTACGATAAAACTACCAACTATTTATAAATTTTCTTAACTATTGGGTTTATTGATTTAATTAATATTTTTTTTCTAAGTATCCAATGAGTTTACCAAATAAGACCGTCTTATACATACGAAGTATTAGGTATATATTTATTCTCATTCTCACCCCCACTAGTCAAACGGTCAAACCCCCCGTTATTGGGGGAAAATATCCCCACACGTAGCAATTTCCTGAGTAGTAGTTTTTGATTTGAAAGAGGTAAATTTCACCCCTAAGGGTTTATCAACTTTTTGCAAATTTATGAAACTCAAATTGGAGTGATTCCATTGATCAACATATATATACATAGAGTTACAAGGGTATTAAATCTACCAAAATTAGGGTATTCTATCTATCAGTTTTTTTTACCAATATTTATTTCCTTTACCACGAAACAAACAATTAAAAAAAAGTTTGTAATTATGAGTTTAATTAACATCTCAGGGTATAAACTGAATAATCAAACATATTAACATGTAGTTATAAACCCCAATATTTGCAAAAATATTAAAAATCATTCGATATAATTACTAGAGGGGTAAAAAAAAATCAGAGAAATTACCTCAATTGAGACCAGCAACAAAAGTATCCCTAATTGAATTGCTGAAATAATCTGGAAGATTCTTTTGTAAACTTTGATCAAGGAATGGCGGGAAAATGAGAGGAAAAATGAAGATAGATGAGGCCATGAGGGGAAAGCTTGAAGATTTAATTGAATGGTGGGTTAAACGAACTACTGTAGTGTAGTAAAAACAGTGGGTGAAAAATTAGAAGGTGAAAGTGAGAATTTAATAACAAGTAAAGACTAAAGAGTGATTATTAGTTTATCACAATAGATGGAGGAAAATTAATAGTTCCTTCGTTACACATTATTTGCAAAGATTTTACATTTTTTCTCTCTACTTTAAGTCAAATTGTTGCAAATAATGTGTAACGGAGGTAGTAAGTGAAATTTAAGTTCATTTGATATGGTGTAAAACGTTTTTGATGGAAATTATTTTCTCATTTTACATTATCTTGCAAGGTTTCCTTCATAATTAAAGTACGGAGTAAGTGATTTTCCGTTCAACCAAAATTACCAAACAATAGGAAATGCTTAAAATGTAAAATCATTTTACATGCAACGAACCAAACAATGAAAATTCTTGATGAAAATGAGTTTTTAATGTAAAAGATATTCCATGGAAAATTATTAATGTTTTACACCCTGCCAAACAAATTCTTGATACGGAGTGATAAAAGAAAGAATTAAATTAAATTAAATTACATAACCTCCTCCTTATCATTGGCATTTCCTTAGAATTTAAATTCTCACATGACAACCAAACAATCTATAGTAACTTTCTAAGTTTTACATATGGTAATAATTTAATTCGCGTATATTGAAATTTGAGAATATATGTGGGAATAACAACCAAACAACCTCGATATCGTATTGCTATTCAAATGTATTGGCGATGATTAAATTCTACAATTAATGAGCTTTTTTATTTTATTATTTTTTGTTATTTAGTGGACTACCTTATTTTTGTCTGATTTTGAAAATCAATACCTTATAATTTTTTTCTAAAATTTTAGTACCTTATTTTTTCTAAAAACACAAAAGTTAGTACCAGCTAACAATTTCCGTCTTTGTGGGCCCCACATTAACTAATTAATGTTATTACCCCTTTTCCCAACTAAACCCCATAATTTTTTCACTCCTTATCTTTAATCATCAATTCTCATTTCATAAATCAATCCTAAAACCCAATTAAACCATAAAAATTTCCCCAATCAAGCATATCTTAGTCAACTCATCTAACGTCTACAATCCCTACTATTAGTTCCAAGTTCACCAATGCCATGAACTTACACTCTCGGTTTTTTGCAGTCTATGAATGAAGCTAACAATTTCCGTCTTTGTGGGCCCCACATTAACTAATTAATGTTATTACCCCTTTTCCCAACTAAACCCCATAATTTTTTCACTCCTTATCTTTAATCATCAATTCTCATTTCATAAATCAATCCTAAAACCCAATTAAACCATAAAAATTTCCCCAATCAAGCATATCTTAGTCAACTCATCTAACGTCTACAATCCCTACTATTAGTTCCAAGTTCACCAAAATTGTATGCCATGAACTTACACTCTCGGTTTTTTGCAGTCTATGAATGAAGCTTTGCAACAAGTATCCCAAAATAACACCTTGTTTCCTCCATCACCACATCATATGACAACCAAAAAGAAAAGGGAAATGTCAATTTTGATGAAATTCAAAGAAAAGTGAAGTTTGGATTTCACTTTTAAACCATAAAACACAAATTTTACAATCCAATTGCAAACCCCAAAATCAATTGACAAAATCCCTAAATCAATAGAAAAACTTCAATTCACCAATTAGAACCCTAACTTTTGGAATGTTTATCAAATTTGTGTACATAATTTATTTTTTTTGAATTATAAATTTGTGTACATACTTGAATGGTTGTTCATTGTTGCAATAATTAAACTAAAATACTTTAATTTGTGCAAATAATCAAATGATTTTTCGCTATTGCAATAATTAAATTTTTGTACATGCTTTATAATGTGTACATAATTAAATGTTTTTTCGTTTTTGAAATAATCCAACTAAATTTTTTGGATTTAATGGGGTTTCAACGGAGTCTAATACACATAGAAAATGATTTTGAAGAGAGGTCGGGACACTAAAGTGGAGAAGAATCAAAGGTATAATCGTGAGTGGGCCCCACAAGACGGAATTTATGACAGAAATGGTTAACTGGTACTAATTTTTGTGTTTTTGGAAAAAATAAGGTACTAAAATTTTAAAATATATATATATGGTACTAATTTTCAAAATCAGACAAAAATAAGGTATTAAAAAACAAAAAAACCTTATTATTATTAGAAAAGCATATGGTAAATGGAAGCTAAGAAAGATTTTTTTAGAGGTAACACCTGCCTAGATAGTGAGCTGCATAATTATCTTGTTTTAGCTTATAGAAGTATGATACATATAGATTTTCATTCCTTTGAAAAGCAGGGCTGGAGTTACGATGACGTAATGTTTACGGGGCCCTGTACAACTTCCCAAAATGAGGCCCTCTATAGTCTATTCAATTATTTGTATTTAATTATGATTTCCTTAAAAAAAATTATTGGTAAATCAGAAGATTTGACAAAATTGCATATATAAACAAATTTGTCAACCATATGGTAAAAAGTAATTTTAGAAAATAAAAGATTTTGAAAATTGATGGATAATTATTAAACTTGGAAAATGGAGAGAATTGGGAATGAATCCAAATAAAAAGTTGAGCTTTACATTAGCACAAATTACAAAAAAAAAAAAAAAATGGTTGACAAAAATGTGTATTTTCAATAAATAAATAAAAATTGCTTGGTAGAAGGATCGATCCTTGAACATTTAAAACAAATAAATAATGCTCTACCACTACTCCAACTTCATTATATTATTATTTTATGAAACTAATATTTATATATCCAAAGCTTGGAACCCCTAGAATTTGGGGACCCTGTTCCGTCGACCACCCCACACCCCCTAAAAACCGCCCCTGTTGAAAAGCTACCTAGTTGTCTAGCTAGTGTAATGTGTTGTTACTACGTCTTCATTCAAAAAGTACGTTGCTTTGCATACTTTATTTGATGAATGATATTCAGGCATCAATATTCAGCTAGGCAGTATACATTTTTCTGAAATAACATTCAAACACAAATGCGAATTCTTATAAATTAACGTAATGTAGCAAACAATGGATGAGCCTAATGCCAATTTCAGATAAACTTCTTAACAGTGGCTAGTTGGCTACGTATATCATCAGGTGATATGAGACACAAAGGAATCCATTTCTAAGCGAGTAGCACCGCCTTTGTCAAATGATGCTGGAACTGTATCAATTAGTTTTGCTGATCTTTCTTGCATCGCTTTTCCTTCCTTCACTGCATTATCAATGCTATTCGATGACTGACACCACCTCCCCACGGTGAATCCCATCACTCACTAATGTACCGGTCCTTAGTACCTCTGACACCAAACACGACTACATGAGTGTCTTGGTTGGTCCGAATGCATAGGCCACACTAACATTGGCACTACCGTACTAATGCTCTCTATGCACGAGGTCCACCCACAATGACTCATGAACCCGTCTACAGATGAATGTTCTAAAATCTCTAGCTGTGGGGCCTACTCCTTCACCACAATTCCTCTGTCTTTCAACCTTGTCTTCATACCTTTCTGGCAACTCAGGTTCTCTGACTTCACCGCTACTTGTAACAAGGTCACCAGTATCAGCCCTTCAAAACACCCACAGAAACTTCTGCGCACTCTTTTCAAGCCCCAATGCCAACTCAGTGATCTGCTCGTCTGTCATCGATGTTGTCGATCCAAACAAAACATATCTCACAGAACCTTTTTCTTGCTTATCTAGCTACAGCAAACACAAATGTCTATTCTCTTCATTTCTGCTAATAATCCTAACTGGATTCAACGGTCTAATCGCAAAATGCTTTGTCTTGTCATTTTTTGACAGGTTCTCTAAGAGTTGGAAGTAATCATCTTTGATAACCTTTGATGTGTTTGTGAAGCCTGCCTGACTCAAACCCCATAAATCCTCGTTGATAGTTCATCAACTTCAGAATCTCAGGTGTGAAGTACCCTTCATTGGACGGAATGGATTTCAGAACACATGTAGAATCTAAAGCAAAAGGCTACTACTGCAATCTATCCTATTTATTATTGTAAAAAAAAAATTAAAAGCCATAATAGGAATGAAGGCATAGCTTTCAGCATTTGGCCGGGATCAAATGTATGTCTTAAACTACGACAGAATTCATTAGACAATCATGAATTACAACAACTCTCTTAAAGTTAGTTGATAGCTGCTGTAATAGTTGGAAAACTGGTTGACGAAGATGAACTAATGCATCGAACAATGGTTGGAGTCTTGGAGATGCGTAGGGAAATGGTTTGAGTTATCAGGGTTAGGAGGAGGAGAGGTGTAAGAAGGGAGTTGGAGGCCATGGAAATGAATGTTACTCAAAAATTGTGAGTTTTGTCCGTGAAGATGGTGGTTGTGGGACGAGGAACCTTCATAGTGTTGGATAATTAGTGGAAGTAGTGCTTCAAAGTTGACTATTTGACTTTGCTTTAATTTAGGATTAATAAGTTAGTGGTTTTTTAATTTGTTAGGAATCCTAGAATTATTTCCTAAGTATTAGCATAGCAGTATGTTTTCGTGGGTTATGCTCCCACTTTGTTTTCCTTTATTTTAGTAAGAGTTAGTTTGTTTGTTGCCTATTTAAAGGCCCTTTTCTTTTTCAAGCAATCAAGTAATTTTTCCTCTTTTATTTTCTATCTTGGTATCAGATGCTTTTTTAATCTTTGAGTGGGCTTTGTTAGTAAAAGCAACAGCTTTTATCCACTATCAAAGAATTAAAAAAAATCCAGGTTAGTTATTTCATTTAACAAAAAAAAGAGAGAAAAGAGTAAAGTTAGAGAAAGAAACAAGTGGGCACCGCAGCCATTGTTTCAATTGCATTCTTTGAGTGAAACACAGTGAGATTATCCACGAAATTGAGAGTATCAATGGCAACACATGGGATTTCTACCGCTTCCCAGCCGTTAATTCCCATTTTTGATGGGGATAAGTATGAGTTTTGGTCAATTAAGATGACAACTCTTTTCAAATCCCAAGATTTATGGGAGTATATTGAAGATGGGTATGATGCCAAGGAGAAGGATGAGCAGAAATTGAAGGAAAATAAGAAAAAGGATGCTAGAGCCTTATTTTTTCTTCAACAAGCAATGACTGACTCTCTCTTCTCACGAATTGCTGCTGCAACAACAGCCAAGGAAGCTTGGCAGACTCTGAAAACTGAATTTCAGGGCTCTAAAAAGGTGATTGAGGTAAAACTCCAATCTCTTCATTCTAAATTTTCCAATCTGAAAATGGAAAAACAAGAATCTGTGCAAGATTATTTGTCTAGAGCAAGCTCAATTGTCAACAAAATGCGGTCTTACGGAGAGACCATCACTGATCAAACTGTTGTCAAAAAAATTTTGCGCACTCTAAATGATCGGTTTGATCTTATTGTTCTTGCTATTGAGGAATCACATGACCTCTCTACTTATTCTTTTGCTGAATTGATGAGCTCTTTGCAAAATCATGAAGAGAGGTTGAATAGAAGGAAAGAGAGCACTGAAGAGAAGGCATTCCAAGTTAAAGGGGAGGCCTATAAAGACAAATCTGATCCTGGTGGACGAGGAACCGGAAGAGGTGGATACCGTGGTCGAGGACGCGGTGGTCGCTATACTGGTGGCAGAGGCCGTGGCCGGTCATCGGAGCAACGAAATTTCACCCACAAGAGCTCTATTCAATGCCATTATTGCAAAAAATATGGCCACAAAGAAGCTGATTGTTGGTCCAAACAGAAGGCTGAGGGACCAAAGGCAAATTTGGCTGAGAAAGAAGAAACATCTGAGACTTTGTTTATGGCACACTTTGCCGGCAACGTCCCTGCTCAGGATGTCTGGTTCATTGACAGTGGGTGCTCCAACCACATGTCCAATTCTCGCTCGTTGTTTGAGAGCTTGGACGTCTCACAAAAAACAGAGGTTCGACTTGGTGATAACAAGAAGGTGCAAGTCGAAGGGAAAGGTACTATTGCTATTTGTACTAGTAGCGGTAAAAAGAAATTATTGCATGATGTTTTCTTTGTACCTAGTTTGGCTCATAATCTGTTAAGTGTGGGACAATTGATGAATGGTGGATTAATTATTGTGTTTGATGATAGTCAATGTGTCATCAAAGATAAGAAGTCTGGTTTGAATATTGTGAATGTTTGTATGACTAAAAATCGAATGTTCCCATTAGATGTTTCCACTGTAGAAAACCGAGCTCTTATTGCTAAGGGATGTAGTGACTCTGACTTATGGCATTTGCGTTATGGTCACTTACATCTTAATGGCTTAAAATTATTAAGTAAAAAAGAGATGGTTTTGGGGCTGCCAACTATTGATACCTTGGGTTTTTGTGAGGGTTGTGTCTTGGGAAAACACAGTAAGAAACCATTTTCTGTTGGGAAGTCATGGAGAGCATCTGAATGTCTTGAGTTGGTGCATGCTGACTTGTGTGGGCCGATGAAAACGAAGTCCTTAAATGGAAGTCGTTACTTCTTATTATTCACTGATGATTATACAAGAATGAGTTGGGTTTACTTTTTATCATACAAGTCTGAGGCACTTGACATGTTTAAGAAGTTTAGAGCCTTTGTAGAGAAGCAATCAGGGTGTTCTCTTAAGAAGCTACGCACAGACAATGGTGGTGAATTTTGCTCAAATGATTTTGATGCCTTTTGTGCGGAGCTTGGAATTTCCAAGCAACTTACAGCACCATACACTCCTGAGCAAAATGGCATTGCTGAACGAAAGAACCGAACTATTGTAGAGATGGCTAGAAGCATGTTGAAGGCAAGAGGACTACCTGATGAGTTTTGGGCAGAGGCTGTAGCAACATCTGTGTATCTTCGCAACATCTCTCCTACAAAGGCAGTCATGAATCAGACTCCATACGAAGCTTGGCATGAGGTGAAGCCTATGGTAAGCCACTTAAAAGTTTTTGGATGTATTGCTTATGCTTTGGTTAAATCATCTCGTCATAAACTTGAAAATAAATCAGAAAAATGTATATTTCTTGGTTATAGTTTGAAATCCAAAGCTTATAGGCTTTACAATCCAATAAGTGGCAAAATCATTATCAGTCGTGATGTGTTATTTAATGAGTCTGCTAGTTGGTTTTGGAGTTCTGATCAAGCAGGAAAACAGGTTCCTTTTATTGATGATGGTAAAGCTTCTACAAGTGTTGTACCTGATGCTACATATGAAGGGAACAACACTACTCCTCCAGCAAGTCCAATGTCACCACCTGACAGCAACTCAACCTCATCACCAGAGAGTACACCAGAATCTCAACAGAGGTTTCGTTCACTCAGAGAAATATATGAGACAACTAACTTTGCTCTCTCAGTGTCAGATCCTGTTTACTATGATGATGCTGCACAAGAAAAAATATGGCAAGATGCAATGACAGAAGAAATGAGGTGCATAGAGAAGAACAAAACATGGGAGCTAGTTGATCTTCCGGAAGGAAAACATGCAATCGGGTTGAAATGGGTGTTCCGTACCAAGTATCAAGCTGATGGAAGTGTGCAAAAACACAAAGCTCGTTTAGTAGCTAAGGGCTATGCACAAGAGCAAGGTGTAGACTATGATGAGACGTTCTCTCCTGTGGCTCGTTTTGAAACTGTAAGAACATTTCTTGCTTTAGCTGCTCAACTTGGTTGGCCTGTTTTTCAGTTTGATGTAAAGTCGGCTTTCTTAAATGGAGAGTTGAAGGAGGAAGTTTTTGTTGCTCAACCTGAAGGCTTTGTTGTTCAAAATAAGGAAAACAAAGTCTATAGGTTGCGGAAGGCATTGTATGGCCTTAAACAAGCCCCGCGTGCATGGTATAAAAAAATTGATTCTTATTTTTTGGAGAACAGTTTTGAAAGAAGTGAGAATGAGCCTACACTTTATTTGAAAAAGAAGGGTAATGCTGATTTTCTGGTTGTTTGTTTGTATGTTGATGATATGATATATATGGGGTCTTGTGAATCCATTGTTGCTGAATTTAAGTGTAGTATGATGAAAAAATTTGAGATGTCAGACATGGGGTTATTGCATTATTTTCTCGGATTAGAGGTAAAGCAAGAAGCTGATGGCATTTTTTTATCTCAAAGAAAATTTGCAGAAGACCTCCTGAAAAGATTCCATCTGACAGATTGCACTCCAGCTTGTACTCCTATGAATATTAATGAGAAATTATGTGCAAATGATGATACAGGTGCAGCAAATGCAAAGCTTTATAGAAGCATGGTAGGTGGTTTGAACTATCTATCTCACACAAGACCGGACATTGCATATTCAGTTGGTCTTGTCTCTCGATATATGCATAGTCCAACAAAGCATCATCTTGGAGCTGTGAAAAGAATATTGCACTACATAGCGGGTACATCTGAGTATGGAATCTGGTATAAGAAGGTTGATAAAATGAAGTTGGTCGGCTATTGTGACAGTGATTGGGCTGGTTCCATTGATGACAGAAAGAGCACATCTGGATATATCTTCACTCTTGGGTCTGGTGTTATTTCTTGGTCATCAAAAAAACAAAGTACAGTGGCATTATCTTCATCTGAAGCAGAGTATGCAGCCATAACTTCAGCAGCATGTCAAGCTATTTGGCTAAGGAGATTGTTAGCTGACTTCCTTCAAGAGCAACAAGGTGCTACAGAGCTGTACAGTGACAACAAATCAGCAATCAATCTGACGAAAAATGCTGTTTTCCACAGTCGTACGAAGCACATTGACATCCGACACCACTTCATCCGTGACTTAGTAGTAAAGGGTGATATTGAAGTAAAATTTTGTAGTACAAATCAGCAGGTAGCAGACATACTTACTAAGTCACTTGCTTCCATGAACAAGAATACTTCAGAATGCAAATGGGAGTATGCAACTTTGAATCAAGGGGTTATGTTGGATAATTAGTGGAAGTAGTGCTTCAAAGTTGACTATTTGACTTTGCTTTAATTTAGGATTAATAAGTTAGTGGTTTTTTAATTTGTTAGGAATCCTAGAATTATTTCCTAAGTATTAGCATAGCAGTATGTTTTCGTGGGTTATGCTCCCACTTTGTTTTCCTTTATTTTAGTAAGAGTTAGTTTGTTTGTTGCCTATTTAAAGGCCCTTTTCTTTTTCAAGCAATCAAGTAATTTTTCCTCTTTTATTTTCTATCTCATAGTGAACTGGTAAGCCGTAAGAGACTATATGGTGAGCGAGGTGGAGGAGTTAGTTGAGATGGCCTTGTGCCGGAAATGGCACCATCAATACTAATACTACGTCCATCTTGAGTTCGTTATCTACTTATCCTGTTTCTTAGTATGTTGCAATGGACGAAGTATTAGTATTATAGTCTCTAAACATGAATGATACTTTTATCGCAATTATTGGATAGTTGAGTTGTATAATTTGGTTAAATCTTCTAAAATACTATTTGTACTCCATATCACGTGTTATTTAAGTTACAAGAGCCGTTGGAGTTTAAGTAGACTTTAATTTTAGTGAGTTTCAATTTCAGCTCGATTTTTACTCTAAGATTCAATTTAAATGGAAAAAACATGGTCTAATACAATGCTCCGTAATTATGTCACGTACCCTTAAATTACCCAGCCAATAGGGGTTATATGTAGGGATTAGGGAATCCGAATATATGCGATGTCTGGTAGTGGCTAGTTAATAGTAAGCTAATGTAATTTGAACAACTTAATTACACATAAGAGGATTGGGAATCCAATATATATGAGATGTTTTTACTAGCTAGATTCGGGAATGTAATTCTGAATTTCTGATCTATAAATGTGGTAATGCATATAATGCATATCATTTTCGTTCTTTTGTGTTTTTCAATAGCTCCACCTTGAGACCTAGGGGTGTGCAAAACCGGAAATCGGAAATTTTCCGATCCGGAAATTCGGATATCCGGATTTTCGGAACCAACAAAATTGATTCCGTATCCGTTCCGGAAAAACGGATATCCGGAAAAACCGGATCGGAAATCCGGATATCCGATTCCGAATTATATACTGGAATTTTCTCTAAAATTTACACATATACCCTTAAAAACCGGATCGGAAATCCGGAAAAATTCGGAAAAATCCGGAAAACCGGAATTCCGGATTTTGTTTTCCTTAAAAATCCGGAATCCGATTTTTTAAAAATCCATTCCGTATCCGATCCGGTTTCCGGTTTTTCCGGTTTTCAAAAATCTTAATCGGAATTCCGATTTTTCGGAACGGAATCGGAAAATTTCGGACCGGAAATTCGGAACCGTAAAATCTTGCACACCCCTATTGAGACCACACTATCACCATCTCCTCCTCCCATTATTAAATTACTAGATAATACCCCGTGCGATGCACGATTTTTTTTAGATTAATAAATTAATTTAAATCTATAACATGTGATTATCTTATAGATGGTATATAATAAATTATGAAGTATATCATTCTTAACTTTTCAAAAGAGAACTAAAAATTATATAATAAATTATATGCAACAAGCTCTTTATATGATCTCTTTGAAAATTAGCAATTTTTCCTTCCAGGACAGATTGTAGGAAGTAGAAACTCTTCCTTTTATTCATTTTTAACCATTTTGTGTCAATGCAAGTTCAAGGTTGAAAAGCTAGGATAGATCAAGAACACTCTCAAGCAAATAGTCTTATCCATCTAAGATATCAAAGCTAAAAAAACTATACAGTCAGGTGTATATCACAAGATACCAACTCCGTTTTCGCCGCATAAAACAATAGGTCAATTTTATAAAACATCGATTATTTATAGAACAATTGAAGTACTCCCTCCGCTTCTTATTACTTGCTACATATTGAATTTTGTCATTATTTATGTGAGTACTTTGACTCTCTTTAGTTTTATATGCGTAAGATAGAATATAGTCATATGAGATTTTGTTTGATTTGTCACAACATGTGCTATCCAACCATATGATTTTTGTAATTTTAACAAGCTTGTAACTCGAGATATAAATATTTTAAGTTATGTCTCGGGAGATGTGAAAAAGCAAATGTCGCAAGTAAAAAGAAACTGAGGGAGTAATATATATAACATGTTGGATACAAAACATTTAAGTGTTTTAATAGTACAATAAGAGTACACGTAGCTAGAGTTGAGACTATTTACTCGTTATCTATTGAACAATTAAGTTAATATGTAGAACATTTTTTTCTTTATGTTACTATAAATATGTGTCTCTTTATATGAGAAAAATAATTGATGTTTTATAAAACTATTCCGTATTAATTTGTTTTACAAATTTTCACGCGAAAACTATAGGTGTATTTTACTGAAGATTCAATATATTTATGCTTATAATTCAACTTAATATTCTATAAAATTTACTTCAGATCATATGAATAGTAGGATTACACCTAATATTTCTTTGAATTACACTTAATGTTCTGCAAAAATAAAATTTTATTATTTTTCATTTTAAAATTAAAATGTTTATTTGTTTCTAATGGGATGACCTACTATATACTATAAGATACATATCTCATTAGATCTTTGTAATTTGCAAACCCCATTCTCTCCCTAACATTCAAACCCATCTCTCTCTCTTTCCCTCCCTCTCTCTCTCTCCGGTCTTCTTTTTTTTGGTTTTCTATGTAGTATACAATAAAATCTTCTTTCTCCCTCTCTTTCTTAATAATTATTGGATGGAATAAGTGTTAATATTCTGAAAATTTTGTCATGAAGTAGAGGATACAACCCGATCAAGATGAAGAATGATATGAAATTGAACTTTCAATTTTTTATGAATAATAGTTAAATATAGAGGTTAGGTTGAAAAATTCATTCAAAGGTTAATTCATTTAAAATAATGTAATTCATACATCTTGTATAATAAACATTATTTGTTTTTTTTCCATAGCAACATATTTTACACTTGCATTTTTTTTTAATTTTTTAAATAATCTGTGGTAATGCTTGTTTTATAAGGTAACATTATTATAATAATTTTTGTTTGTTCTATGATATAATATTCCTTGTACTATAATTCATAACATGATGTTCTACAATAATTACTAAATATTTTGTAATATATTACTATGTGTTTTCAATAGATAATAGTATTTCATAATCTATGAGATGAAAGTCCGCGTTCTATAATTATTACTGAATGTATTATAATTATTGCCTAAGTATAAGTTATTATGTTACTACATGTTCTATAAATAATAAATTATTTTACTTCGTACATTTTTTACATCTATGATTTATTCCTCTAGGCTTGTTTTAGGCTTGTTGTACAAACATGAACTAGGCTTTGTTTTATCTATGTACATGTTCATGTTCTACAGATTTTAGAATTTGTATTTATTAGCTTTGTTTTATGAACTAGGCTTGTTGTTTTACAAAAATGACTTGTTGTTTTATCCAATAAAAACAGGTGTATATCTTTCGGGTGCGAAGACTTTAGAAAGTTAACATGTTAAATCCAAATAATACCGAGCAAAGAAGATAGGAAATAATGAGTAAAATTGATATAGTGTTGAATCATATTTATGTAGTGATAGACATTTTCCATGAACTTGAAATCCTTATGCTAGCTATTTACTATCTATCAACCGAACAATTCCTTGATAAAAGTTTAGAAGGTGCATTATTTGTGTTTGAAGATGGTACCGTTTTAGCTACTTAGCAAACATTTTTGGCTTGTGTTTGAGTATGGTACATTGGTAGTTTGTTACTATACTACTACTCCCTCTGTTCCTTGAGGAAGTGTCCATACACTATTCATGGCTAAAATATGGATATTGTTATTAAATTCAGACTTGTAAGGTGATTGGAGAGAGAAATGTTATTAAAATAAAAGATAGTACAAAGCACATGGGGACTTGTTTTTCCTTGAACCCAAATTAACAGCAAAGGGGAAATGAAAGTGGCGCCAAAATTTTAGGTGGCCCACTAAATTTTCATTTTCCCCCTATTACTTCGATATAGAACAGTGAACATTACAAGAAACAAAATTCTGAAAAAAGTGGGGCACTATTCAAATGTTTGCCAAAATTCAAAGTTACTAAAATTTCCCACCACTAATATTTTCAAGCATACCCCAAACCCAATGCCTATATAAAAAACCTTCTTACCCCAAAACAAACTCACTTCCACTTACAAACTGCTCTGAAGACAAAAAAAAGTGCATCATTACCTCTTAAAAATCAAATTTAAGGGGCATTACAAAATGGATGAAAATCCACATGTTGAAGAAGAACACCAGAAGAGGCCCAGCATCGAGAAGAAGCAAATGGTCCTAGACTTTCTTCAGAACAGATGCAAGTATGGTGAGCTTGTCAAAGGAGCTATTCAGGAGGCGGCAACACACTTTCTTTATTGCAGGCATACGATTGGGAAACTCTGGAGAGCAAAACAAACATCATTACAAACAGAATCAACACTTGAGTTAAGGCCACAATATAATGGGAATTGTGGAAGAAAGTCAATTCCAATATTGCCTGAAAGTATAATGGAAATAGAAGTTGGTCGAAGAACAACTTATAGAGATTTGGGATTAGCATTGAATATGTCAGCAAGTACTATTCATAGGCACATGAGAAAAGGGGAGTTAAGGTCACATAGTAACCCCCTTAAACCAGGTCTCACAGAAGCAAATAAGAGGCAAAGGCTAATGTATTGCATTAACCATATTGTACAAGATTCATTGAGAGTTCAGCCACAATTTGAAGAGATGGAAAATGTTGTTCATATAGATGAAAAGTTGTTTAATCTCACTACGAAGAACTTACACATATATGTTGCCCTTCTCGAATTAGGGCCACACAGAACATGCAAACACAAAAACCACATCCCTAAATTAATGTTCATGTCTGCAGTAGCTAGGCCAAGGTGGAACTCAATGGGGCAATCAACATTTACAGGAAAGATTGTGATTTGGCCTTTTAGTTTCAAATATGCAGCAAAGAAGAATTCAGTTAACAGGCCTAAAGGTACATTGGAAACTAAACCAATCCCCATAATAAACAAGATAGAATTCAGGAAGATGATGACCAACAATGTCATCCCAACAATCAAGCAACATTGGCCACAAAATGCAAACAAAGACATCATTATCCAAGTAGACAACGCAAAACCACACGGGGGAATGAACATTCACCAATTTATAGCAGGGCATAATGGAGATGGATTGACATTCAGATTGCAATTTCAACTACCAAATAGCCCTGACCTTAATGTATTGGATTTGGGGCTGTTTCAATGTATTCAAAGTAAGTACCAGAAAAAGATGCTAGAAAACATAGACAAAATGATAGAAGAAGTTCACAATTCTTATGAAGAACAACATCCGAAAACAATAAGCAACGTGTGGATGTCTTTACAATACTGCATGGGTGAAATAATTGGGTGCAAAGGAAACTGTAACTACGTTCAGCCACATGTAAAGAAAAAACAGTTAGAGGATGCAGGGAACTTGCCATGACAAGTTGAGCCAAACAAAGACATGGTAAGTGATGCAATAAGATATCTAAATGAACCGGAAACAGCAAGGGTAGCAGTGATAGCAGATTTGGAAGAAGAAGCAATAGAAGGAGAAGAACCGAAAGAGTATCACATGTAACAAGCAGTGGTAAGTTGTAAGAAGCAAACCTTTTGGTAAACCTTTTGTAACAAGCAAGTAGTGGTAAGTTGTAAGAAGTAATCATTTTGGTAAACCTTTTGGATAAAGTAAATGCTTTTATTAACCATTTGTAAGTTGTAAGAAGTTGTTTCAAGTAAGACAACCAACATGTCATTAACACTTTTACCTCTCAGGAAGCCCCTTGTAATCACACATCACACATAAGAGCACAACAATTCACCCACAACTTACAACCGTCTAACCATATACTAATGGTATCCAATATGAATTACATATTAAATCCCAAACCTCTAACTTACAAGCCCCTATAATACCATTGAGGTAGCCACCTCTCATTATAAATTAATATCATCATAGAGGTTGGCAACACATGATTCAATTGGCCCCCCCAAAAGTATACATTTAGAAATGTAGTTAAACTATTTGAGTGTTGAGTCTAAATTCAGGGCACTCAAATGATCGAAATCATCAGCAAAACGAAGAGAGTCCCAATCAGGAGATCTGGAAGGGGCTTTTCTTTTCATTGGAATTGAGGCGATGATTTAAGCATAAAAATAAAATAAGAGAAGAGAAAGAAGAATCGAAAAGGGGAATGAATATGAACAGATCAAAGAGATCTGATGAAGTTGAAGAAAGTAGATCTAGGGTTTATGAGGGTGGCATAGAAGAGTAGAAAGAACAGTCTAGAAATAGGTAAGAACATTTGAGCTAGGTTTCTTACAAAATAATTTAGGCTTTTTCAAAACAAATTGGGTTGGGTTGTATTGGATTAGGGAAATAAAAGGAGGGAAGGGTTAAACAAATTAATTATGTTTAGTAATGTTTAGATTGGGCTAAACAACCCAAAATCAGAAAACCCACAATGCAAGTGGGTATAGGTCCCCACATGGTGGTCCCCATGTGATTATAATATTATTATAAAATTTTTAAAAATAGAATAAAGTGCAACCGGTAGGAACTTTAAGGAACGCTCAAATGAGGAAACTGGTAGGAATTTCAAGGAACGGAGGGACTATGTTAAAACATGGTTGTCCCTAGCTATATGTGGTAAGTGGTAACCCTAATCAATATGCTATGTTGGAAAATGACTTATTAAGCTCTCTGGTCGGTAAAGTCACAATTATCATGATTTTAATAATTTTTTTTCCTTTCTCTAAATTATTTAATTTTATTAATTAAAATTAATCAATCTCAACAATAAACCATAGGAAATCAATTTAGAAAGTTTAATTTCCTATATTCAACCAAAAAATACAAGACCAATTTCTAGGAGATGTCGTGTACAAAGAAACTTAAGGCCGTAATAGCTTATTAGTGTTATGATATGATTAGGGTCAATGTTAGCTTGGATTAAACTAATCATGTGATAAATAAAGGAAGAAAGTAAGACATGTGATGCGTTATATATACCTTACAAGTGGTGACTTTTTTTTTTTGCTTTCTTTCTTTATTAATTAAGTCATCGTTTTCTTGTGTACTTTTTGTATTTTGCCAAAAAAAAACAAAAATGTTGTTTGTATATTTGTTTCTTAGCATAAATACAAAGTAGTTTAAGTTTAATTTGTTATTAAGTTTATTTAGGAAATAATGGAATTAAGAAGGTTAGGGGAGTTAGATAATCAACCTTCAGTTGGTTGTTTGAGAAATACTTTTAGGTTAAGATATATTGCTTTGGGTTTATCTGGTGGAGTATTTGTTGGATTAGCAAGTCTTATTAGTAGTACAATAGCACGAGGAGATAATGTTATTGAGGTGTGTAGATTACCCTTTGACGAAAAGCAAAATAAAGAGCTACTAGCGGAATTAAACACAGGAGATCCCTATTATAAATTTGTTTTGGGTGCATTTTGCTTCGTGTTCTTGGTTATAGCCGTAGGTTATATTTTGGTCGTCAACTTCAAAGACTACGTTTTGACTAGGTCATTCCTAGTCGAGCCTATGAAACCTGTATGCAAAACCTTTTCATTTTGCGTGTCTAATCTCTTTTCGCTCACTCCCAATGCCTTCAAAAATTTCAATTGGTTTGGAGCATATGTTTCGGGTGGGTTATTGTTGTGGGTTTTTCTCCTTCAAGTTGCATTTCAACCTAAAACCGACCCAGGCTTATTTGGTTGTGTACTAGCTGCCGGGTTATCTATCATATGCGGAGTAATCCAGTGCTACCCTCAGAATCCTCTCGAGTGGATATTAATATCCCTTGTTTTAATCATTAGTTTCGGACTTTATTATTGCTATTTGTTGTTGATCCAACCTCCTTATGCCGAAGAAATACAGATTAGTGTAGAGGGAGACATTCGCGGCAACTATATATTAAGAGAAGTTCAAGGAGAAGATTTGGTGAGGGCAAGGGTTGAGAATGAGCTACATTACTTATTTCATGTTACTATGAGAGGTGATAACTATGTTTTAATACCTAGTGGAAGCTTTAATGATGAGATGAGAAGGAAACTATTAGCTTCAGGGGATGATCATTGGCAATATCTTAGCTCTTTCTATACATTCGAAAAATTATCTAATGTTCCTTATGGTGAGTCTAATATGTTGCAAGAGTAGAGGAGATTTTAGATAGACCTTTAGCTTTTGATATTGAAGAAAGGAACAACTAAAAGAAAAAAATTAATTTGATTTTGCAAAATGCTTAAGTTCTTATTGTTGTTTATAAACCATTATTTAATTATTCTATAGGAAATCACTTCAAGTTTTCAAGTTGGAAGAGGAAGACAATGATAGTTGGAAACTCATATGTGTTGTACGTACTTGTATTTTGTAGTAGTTATGGTTATGGATGTTTTGTAGTAAACTTTTGTGTATTTATCAAATAGGGTGACTATTGAATGGGAAATTCTTAGTATCTAATAATTAGATGCAAGTTTCATACGAGTATATATGTAACATGACAAAATGGTAGATATAGACAACTTTCAGGAGTTGTATATGAGATGTGTACACATAATATTATGATGAGTACATGAGCCATTAGTATCTTTATAAATTTCATATACAACCCTTCAAAGTTATATATATTTAATTGGAAAGATTTATTTAAAAAATACCATCTTTCACCCGTCTTTTATATAAAGACCATTCTTTTGACTATTCAATCATGTACCCAACTTTAACCCCTATTATCCAATTTTATATCTTTTTATAGGTTACCTGTTGTTCAGGTGTTATTTTGGTATTTACTTTTTTAAATTAAAATTATTTAATTCCTTCTAATTAGTTATATCAATGGTTGTTGAGCTTTCAACTGTTTCATTCCATTGCTTATTTCTTCTACTTCTATCTTCATCAAAATTCTAATTGCTAAGAACGAAACAAAATTGAACAAAAAATTAAACCAACGAATAATGTAGAATAAAGCTAGAATTTAAGAGTAAATTGAGGTTTTAATTTATGATTTTTTCTTGAGAAAATTGAAATTGATGGCATGAACCATTGAAGGAGGAGTAATAATGGTGACAGCAAGATTATTCGAACCGCTGATGAACTCTCAGACGAACAAGATGAAGATGAATTTGGAATTTGATTTTGCAAATTGTAGAAAAAGATGTCATTAAATAAAAAAAAACTTAAACCAACAAATCACACGAAAACAAGTGGAATAGAAGATAAAGAGGATCAAACACTCAAATTGAGCGATGAAATCTGTGATACTATGTGGAAATGCAAGAAAATTTAGTGTTTAAGCTCCATTAATGGAGATTATAATTAGGAAAAAATATGGAGAGAGAAAGTAAGTGAGATAAACAACCACCACAACTAACACAACAACCACCAACTCCATTGTATGTGCTTTGCCACTAATACAGACACAACAACTAACAAACAGCTCACCATCGACGCTATTATCTCGCTAGCTACACCTCTCCTCCACCATCGGCTACCTCCACCACTTTCACAAGAAATTGTGCATATTCTTCCCAATTCAACCCCTAAACCCAAATAAAATATATATACAACCTAAGTTTCGAAATTTGATAAATCAGAGGAAAGACGGTGGTGTATTCAGATCACCAGTCATGATGTATGACTAGAGTTAAAAAAAAAATTTAAGATCCCCTGAGCGACTGATACCATGAGAGGAAAGGCTCAAGTTGTCCTATTCCATTCATTGATGAAAAATTTATAATACATAGCATTAGGATTATTCTAGAAATATTTTCTATACAAAGATATCCTAACAATGCCGATAATTAAGCCTGTAATCGAAGAGGAATATATTGTTAATATCTCTAGAATAATTATCTTCCAAGAATAGTTCATCAATATCATAATAATATCGTAACAAAGTTTCACACCTCGAACCCATAATATTCAATGTAAAAAACCACCTTTCACCCAAAAACCAGAATATTCAACCCAAAATTCAAAATTTCACCCCTAAACCCAAAAATTTAACTCCAAATTAAACCCAAAAATTTAAATTGAGATAAAAATGAGAAAAGTTAATATAAGAAATTCAAAGTGAGATAAATGTGACAACAAAATAATTGTGCCTAAGAAAAGAGAAGTTTCAAGAAGGTGAGGGGGGGGGGGGGGTGGCTAAATCAGATATTCATGGATGAAGAAAAGAGAATTTTTTTTTCTTTTTTCTTTTTTCTTTTAAGGGAAGAAAAGGGGTTATTTTAGAAGAATGAGGGGATTTAAGAAGAAAATGGAAGATTAAACCGGCAGCTTAATGTGATTTACCTAACGTAGCAGGTTAAGGTTCGTAAGGGTCCAAAATTAGATAATTGGGTTTAAAGATGGGTTCAAAAATGGATAATCAAAAGGAGGGTCTTTAAATGAAAGACGGGTAAAAAGTAGGATTATTTTTATAAATTTTTCCTATTTAATTATTACCATTTTGCCATATTAGATACGAAATTTGCATCTAACTATTGAATACTTGACACACCCTCTTTTGAATGCCCTTTTCAATTCATACAAAAAGAGTCACTCTAAATCGCCCAATTTGTGTCTTTTGAAAGGGAGACATTTTAATGTTGTCTTATTTCATTTATTAAATATCACGAGAGCGAAAATCGCCTTATGGAGAAAGAGGACGACTTCAAAAACTCACCTTTTGTTTTAATATCCATTAGGGAGGGCGACTTCAAAAACTCACCCTTCTAATATAGAAAAAGATGGCCCCTCTCTGATGCCATAAACCCAAAAATTACCCACTTCTACATTGTTTTTAAGATAGAGCAAGAACTCCACGTCAAAATGGGTGAAAGTTTGACTTATTGCAAGATTTTTGAAAAGTTGGATTATTTGGAATGCAACGCCCAAATGTCGGATTATTCATGTAAATTCTTCATGATCTATAAACTATAACTATATACTAAAACAGGTTATTTTTGCCTTATCAAATGAAAAATGTTACCTAACATGCATTTTTCCCTCCAAAAACTTCATTGATTATCATCTTCTTTTAAATGCTAGATTATAATTAATACTTCATATAAATAAAATAATAATAATATCCCTACAAAAAAATAAGATAATAATAAAATATATGCATCAAATATCTTAAATATTCATTTATTGAATAATCTGGAAAATTATGAATTATTATCTTTCATTTTACCACCTTGACAATTTTTTTCTTTGGTTTTTTTCCCTAGATATGATACATTTAAACTCTTTATGGTATGTAGAAGTATTTAAATTTCTTTCCTTATACCTCTTTTTTTTCGTTCAAACTTTCATCATATATGTAAACTTTAATATTCATTTCTTTCCTTAATATGTCAATTTTATACAGGGCCGTCCTAAACAATATGGAGGCCTTGTGCTAATTTAAATAATGGGCCCTATATAATTAACTAGATATTTAATATAAGTGAGATGTAAAGTATTTTTATTTTTAATTTTTAGAAACTAGTTGTTCTAAACATGTGAGTAGTTTTTTTCATCTTTAAAATAGAGTATCATAGGTTTTAAATGAATACTCCAGTTGGAATTTTATTTAAAAAAAATATATATTATTTGTTGTGGATGAATAATGGAAAATGTTTTTTTTTTGTACAAAATACTGGCTTTATAATAGAGGAATTATAAATATTTAAAAACAAGACCAAAAAAAAAAAATAATAATAATAAATAAACATAAAAATAGAAAAAACTCAACCAAAAGTTGGTTGGGGAAGTCTCAAACCTTTAGACCTCCCACTCAAAGGTGAGAGATCATATAAGGCTTTACCATTGGACCAAAGCAAAATAATTATTACATTAATGCAGCAATAAGTATATATTGTTTGTTTGTAATTTTGGGCCCTATGAAAATGAGGGCCTGTGCTGTGGGTCTGCTTGCACAGTCTCACAGCCGGCCCTATTTTTATAGTATATGCGTATTTCTGTATTTATGTTAAATGTAATAATTTATAATCATAACTATAACTAAGCTAAAATATATAAGAACCAATCCACCACCTTGCCACATGTCACCATCGCAATAAAAATTTAGATTAGTGAAATTTGATACTTATTT
The DNA here is from genome assembly GCA_016808085.1 of Suaeda aralocaspica. Lineage (NCBI taxonomy): Eukaryota > Viridiplantae > Streptophyta > Magnoliopsida > Caryophyllales > Amaranthaceae > Suaeda > Suaeda aralocaspica. Next base: position 95,614 of record PYUH01000019.1, read on the forward strand.
GTATTTAAATTTGATTTGTTAAAAATATATAAATTTCACCTATTTATAAATTTAAACTTTACTAAAATTTTCCATACTCTTTCTGTAAAAAAAAAAAAAAAAAAAAAAAAAAAAAAAAAAAAAAAGGAAAAGTTGTCATATGAAGAATTTTGTTCCTATTAAAAAGTTTTATTATCAGTTATGCTAGAATCCAACATGACTAAACTAGCTGTATGCATGTTAATTTGACAAAAAAGAATTAAGAATCTCCAAAAGTTCAAAAATAAAAGATCTCAACTTATTCTACTTACAAAAAAGGGCATTTTTTACCCACTTTTTTTTTAAACTGATAAGATATATTTGCATGGTCTTTAAGCTCAATGAGTTTGTAGAATAATTATAAAAAAAAAAATCCTATATATAGGCTCTGTTCTCTTCACGGGATTACAATCCTGATCCATTCCATTTCAATCCATTTCATTCACGAGTCATCCATTCCAATCCATTCTAATCCCGGCAATGCATTCTAATCCCGACAATATATTCTTGAAAATTTAAATCTTAATTAAAATTAAATTCTTAATTAAACTCTTGAAAATTTAAATCTTGACGACACAATAATGTTCATAACAAATTTGTTTTTTTTTACTACATTTTTGTTACGTAATAATTTACTATAGATACAATATCCTTACAATTAGATAAAGAAGTGCTTCAATTATCCTCGTATATTTCTTCCTCCTCTATGTCATCATCATCTTAGAATCTCATATTTCCAGCACACACATCTTGCCATATTTCATCTGCAATATTTGCACGAATGTCTCGCATTAACATTGTTCGTATCGGATTAGTGAAATCTAAATCAGCTACACGTTCAATATTTTTGGGACCATGAGAAATTGGAATCCCTAACTTGTCTAATCGAATGAAATTATGTAAAGTGCATGTTGCCACAATTATAGCCAATTGATACGTTTCTTCCATTTGTGGCATCATTCTTAAAATTTTCCACCTTTTTTTCAATACTCCAAATATTCTTTCAACTGCATTGCGTGATGACGAATGTCGGTAATTAAAATTTACCGTACTGATATAGTCTTTTTCATCGTACACTTTTTTTAATTGAATTGAATTAAAATCAATTGATTGGAGCTAAACTGACCTGGATTGATTAGAGTCGAATCGAATCAAACTAAAATTAAGCTGAAATCAACATGCAAGTTTTTTTATTTGGAAATAATAATAATAATAATAATAATAATAATTTCAATGTTAAAAAATAATTACCATTGTTACAAAATATTAATAACTAATGGTAATTCCTGTCTCTTATACACATCTATAAACAAATATACATTCGAAAAATTATCTAATGTTCCTATGGTGAGTCTAATATGTTGCAAGAGTAGAGGAGATTTTAGATAGACCGTTTAGCTTTTGTGAATTGAAGAAGGAAACAACTAAAGAAAAAATTAATTTGATTTGCAAAATCTTAAGTTCTTATTGTGTTTATAAACCATTATTAATTATTCTATAGGAAATCACTTCAAGTTTTCAAGTTGGAAGAGGAAGACAATGAATAGTTGGAAAACTCATATGTGTGTGTACGTACTTGTTTTTGTAGTAGTTATGGTTATGGAGTTTTGTAGTAAACTTTTGTTGTATTATCAAATAGGGTGACTATTGAATGGGAAATTCTTAGATCTAATAATTAGATGCAGTTTCAATACGAGTATATATGTAAATGACAAAATGGTAGATATAGACAAACTTTCAGGAGTTGTATATGAGATGTGTACACATAATATATTGATTAGTACATGAGCCATTAGTATCTTTTATAATTTCATATACAACCCTTCAAAGTTATATATATTTAATTGGAAAGATTTATTTAAAAAATACCATCTTTCACCGTCTTTTATATAAAGACCATTCTTTTGACTATTCAATCATGTACCCAACTTTAACCCCTATTATCCAATTTTATATTTTTTATAGGTTACCTGTTTGTTCAGGTGTTATTTTGGTATTTACTTTTTAAATTAAAATTATTTATTCCTTCTAATTAGTTATATCAATGGTTTGTTGAGCTTTCAACTGTTTCATATTCATTTGCTTATTTCTTCTACTTCTATCTTCATCAAAATTCTAATTGCTAAGAACGAAAACAAAATTGAACAAAAAATAAACCAACGAATAATGTAGATAAAGCTAGAATTTAAGAGTAAATTGATGATAATTTATGATTTTTCTGTGAAAAAATTGAAATTGATGGCATGAACCATTGAAGAGGAGTAATAATGGTGACAGCAAGATTATTCGAACCGCTGATGAAACTCTCAGACAACAAGATGAAGATGAATTTGGAATTTGATTTTGCAAATTGTAGAAAAAAGATGTCATTAAATAAAAAAAACTTAAACCAACAAATCACACGAAAACAAGTGGAATAGAGAAGATAAAGAGGATCAAACACTCAAATTGAGCGATGAAATCTGTGATACTATGTGGAAATGCAAGAAATTTAGTGTTTAAGCTCCATTAATGGAGATTATAATTAGGAAAAAATATGGAGAGAGAAAGTAAGTGAGATAAACAACCACCACAACTAACACAACAACCACCAACTCCATTGTATGTGCTTTTGCCACTAATACAGACACAACAACTAACAAACAGCTCACCATCGACGCTATTATCTCGCTAGCTACACCTCTCCTCCACCATCGGCTACCTCCACCACTTTCACAAGAAATTGTGCATATTCTTCCCAATTCAACCCCTAAACCAAATAAAATATATATACAACCTAAGTTTCGAAATTTGATAATCAGAGGAAAGACGGTGGTGTATTCAGATCACCCAGTCATGATGTATGACTAGAGTTAAAAAAAAAATTAAGATCCCCTGAGCGACTGATACCATGAGAGGAAAGGCTCAAGTTGTCCTATTCCATTCAGATGAAAAATTTAAATACATAGCATTAGGATTATTCTAGAAATATTTTCTATACAAAGATATCCTAACAATGCCGATAATTAAGCCTGTAATCGAAGAGGAATATATTGTTAATATCTCTAGAATAATTATCTTCCAAGAATAGTTCATCAAATCATAATAATATCGTAACAAAGTTTCACACCTCGAACCCATAATATTCAATGTAAAAAACCACCTTTCACCCAAAAACCAGAATATTCAACCCAAAATTCAAAATTTCACCCCTAACCCAAAATTTAACTCCAATTAAACCCAAAAATTTAAATTGAGATAAAAATGAGAAAAGTTAATATAAGAAATTCAAAGTGAGATAAATGTGACAACAAATATTGTGCCTAAGAAAAGAGAAGTTTCAAGAAGGTGAGGGGGGGGGGGGGTTGCTAAATCAGATATTCATGGATGAAGAAAAGAGAATTTTTTTTTTCTTTTTTCTTTTTTCTTTTAAGGGAAGAAAAGGGGTTATTTTAGAAGAATGAGGGATTTAAGAAGAAAATGGAAGATTAAACCGCAGCTTAATGTGATTTACCTAACGTCAGGTTAAGGTTCGTAAGGGTCCAAAATTAGATAATTGGGTTTAAAGATGGGTTCAAAAATGGATAATCAAAAGGAGGGTTTCTTAAATGAAAGACGGGTAAAAAGTAGGATTATTTTTATAAATTTTTCCTATTTAATTTTACCATTTTGCCATATTAGATACGAATTTGCATCTAACTATTGAATACTTGACACACCCTCTTTTGAATGCCTTTTTCAATTCATACAAAAGAGTCACTCTAAATCGCCCAATTTGTGTCTTTTGAAAGGGAGACATTTTAATGTTGTCTATTTCATTTATTAAATATCACGAGAGCGAAATCGCCTTATGGAGAAAGAGGACGACTTCAAAAACTCACCTTTTGTTTTAATATCCATTAGGGAGGGCGACTTCAAAAACTCACCCTTCTAATATGAAAAAGATGGCCCCTCTCTGATGCCATAAACCCAAAAATTACCCACTTCTACATTGTTTTTAAGATAGAGCAAGAACTCCACGTCAAAATGGGTGAAAGTTTGACTTATTGCAAGATTTTTGAAAAGTTGGATTATTTGGAATGCAACGCCCAAATGTCGGATTATTCATGTAAATTCTTCATGATCTATAAACTATAACTATATACTAAAACAGGTTATTTTTGCCTTATCAAATGAAAAATGTTACCTAACATGCATTTTTCCCTCCAAAAACTTCATTGATTATCATCTTTTTTAAATGCTAGATTATAATAATACTTCATATAAATAAAATAATAATATATCCCTACAAAAAAAAAAATAATAATAAAATATATGCATCAAATATCTTAATATTCATTTATTGAATAATCTGGAAAATTATGAATTATTATCTTTCATTTTACCACTTGACATTTTTTTCTTTGGTTTTTTTTCCCTAGATAGGATACTTTAAACTCTTATGGTATGTAGAAGTATTTAAATTTCTTTCCTATACCTCTTTTTTTTCGTTCAACCTTTCATCATATATGTAAACTTTAATATTTCTTCTTTCCTTAATATGTCAATTTTATACAGGGCCGTCCTAAACAATATGGAGGCCTTGTGCTAATTTAAATAATGGGCCCTATATAATTAACTAGATATTTAATATAAGTGAGATGTAAGTATTTTTATTTTTAATTTTTAGAAACTAGTTTGTTCTAAACATGTGAGTAGTTTTTTTCATCTTTAAAATAGAGTATCATAGGTTTTAAATGAATACTCCAGTTGGAATTTTATTTAAAAAAAATATATATTATTTTGTTGTGGATGAATAATGGAAAATGTTTTTTTTTTTGTACAAATACTGGCTTTATAATAGGAATAAAATATTAAAAACAAGACCAAAAAAAAAAATAATAATTAATACATAACAAAATAGAAAAAACTCAACCAAAAGTTGGTTGGGGAAGTCTCAAACCTTTAGACCTCCACTCAAAGGTGAGAGATCATATAAGGCTTAACCATTGGACCAAAGCAAATAATTATACATTATGCAGCAATAAGTTATATATTGTTGTTTGTAATTTTGGGCCCTATGAAAATGAGGCCTGTGCTGTGGGTCTGCTTGCACAGTCTCACAGCCGGCCCTATTTTTATAGTATATGCTATTTTTTATTTATGTTAATGTAATAATTTATAATCTATACAAACTAAGCTAAATATATAAGAACCAATCCACCACCTTGCCACATGTCACCATCGCAATAAAAATTTTAGATAGTGAAATTTGATACTTATTTGTATTTAAATTTGATTTGTTAAAATATATAAATTTCACCTATTTATAATTTAAACTTTACTAAATTTTTCCATCCTCTTTCTGTAAAAAAAAAAAAAAAAAAAAAAAAAAAAAAAAAAAAAAAAAGTTGTCATATGAAGAATTTTGTTCCTATTAAAAAGTTTTATTATCAGTTATGCTAGAATCCACATGACTAACTAGCTTTATGCATGTTAATTTGACAAAAAGAAATTAGAATCTCCAAAAGTTCAAAATAAAAGATCTCAACTTATTCTACTTACAAAAAAGGGCATTTTTTACCCACTTTTTTTTTTAAACTGATAATGATATTTTGCATGGTCTTTAAGCTCAATGAGTTTGAGAATAATTATAAAAAAAAAAATCCTATATATAGGCTCTGTTCTCTTCACGGGATTACAATCCTGATCCATTCCTTTCAATCCATTTCATTCACGAGTCATCCCATTCCAATCCAT
>PYUH01000019.1:101374-149932 GCA_016808085.1 Suaeda aralocaspica
CAATCCATTCTAATCCCGACAATATATTCTTGAAAATTTAAATCTTAATTAAAATTAAATTCTTAATTAAACTCTTGAAAATTTAAATCTTGACGACACAATAATGTTCATAACAAATTTGTTTTTTTTTACTACATTTTTGTTACGTAATAATTTACTATAGATACAATATCCTTACAATTAGATAAAGAAGTGCTTCAATTATCCTCGTATATTTCTTCCTCCTCTATGTCATCATCATCTTAGAATCTCATATTTCCAGCACACACATCTTGCCATATTTCATCTGCAATATTTGCACGAATGTCTCGCATTAACATTGTTCGTATCGGATTAGTGAAATCTAAATCAGCTACACGTTCAATATTTTTGGGACCATGAGAAATTGGAATCCCTAACTTGTCTAATCGAATGAAATTATGTAAAGTGCATGTTGCCACAATTATAGCCAATTGATACGTTTCTTCCATTTGTGGCATCATTCTTAAAATTTTCCACCTTTTTTTCAATACTCCAAATATTCTTTCAACTGCATTGCGTGATGACGAATGTCGGTAATTAAAATTTACCGTACTGATATAGTCTTTTTCATCGTACACTTTTTTTAATTGAATTGAATTAAAATCAATTGATTGGAGCTAAACTGACCTGGATTGATTAGAGTCGAATCGAATCAAACTAAAATTAAGCTGAAATCAACATGCAAGTTTTTTTATTTGGAAATAATAATAATAATAATAATAATAATAATTTCAATGTTAAAAAATAATTACCATTGTTACAAAATATTAATAACTAATGGTAATTCTAATCCCGACAATCCATTCTAATCCATTTTAATCGCGACAATCAATTCTAATCCATTCTAATCCCATCCATTCCATTACATTCCAATCCAATCCATTCCATTCCAGCCAAATCCCGTAAAGAGAACAGAGCCATAGTATAATTCAAATCATAAGTATTACTAAAATAAGAACTACTAACCCACCACCTTGCCACGTGTCATCTACATAATAAAATTTTCCCTCCAAATATTTATTTATTTTTAAGTTAAAAAGATTTTTTTAGTAGCTTGTCAAACAAGAGTTTTCTATCAATAATTTTCCTAAATTTTAGATTAGTGAAATTTGATAATTATTTGTATTTATCTATGTTGTTAAAAATATATAAATATCACCCGTTTATAAATTTAAACTCTACATGTAAAACTTTCCATAATTTTTGTTATTAATTATATTGAAATTCTCTAATGGTAAAATCCAACTTGTCTTAAGTAGCCAAATGCATGTTCATTTGACAAAAAAGGTCCACTTAAAAAAAAAATAAAAGGGCATTTTTATAATTTTTAAAAAAACTGATAAGATATTCTCGTATATTTACATGATAATTAAGCTCGATGAGTTTGTTGAATAATAATAAAAAAATTATCCTATAAAATATAATTCAAATACTATTATCTCCGGTTTTTTTAGTTGCAACAAATCACTTTTCACACCTGTAGAGTCACATTTTAAACAATTTATAACTCTAATTATATATTTGTATTAATTATAATAATTGTATATTACTTGTGTGTAGATCAACACGAATCAAATGAGATACAATTAAATAAGGCCTTGTTCTCTGCAACTTATTTTTACTGGATTGAACTTATTTTTAATGAACTGAACTTATTTTTGCCAATCTTAACTTATTTTTGCTGATCAAAACTTATTTTTGCTAAATTAAACTTATTTTAACTGAAAATAAGATGAAGAAAACATAACCTAAAAGTTAAAAAAATGAATAATACAACTTTAAATATATTGCAAGTAAAAAAACGGAGAAACTATTAATTAATTTTAAATGTTTTCTGAATCTCATGTAAAAACCGTGGGTAGCACGGAAGCCACGGAGTAATAAAAAAATACTCCGTCGTAAAAGGTTAAGAACCCTTGCTTCGAATGTGAAAAAAAAATCCCAGAAAAAACGTCCTCAAATTTGTGGCGCATTGTTAAAATTTCTGCAGCATACTCCATTGAAAATTTTCAGGTAACCTCAAATTCCACAAATTTCCTTTAATTGAGAGTTTTCGCCTTTTATGTCAACAATTCGAATTATAGTTTTGCCCAAAATCACTGATTCACTGTATTATAACCTTCAGAAAATTTGCAACTTACAATTTAGTATTTTCGAACTCTTCTATGTTTGATTTTACAATATATATTTTAGCAATTTCAATTATTTTTGGAAGTTGTTGTTTTTACAATTAGTTTTCTGTCATTTCAGTAATTCGATACTTAAATAATAATTTAGGTTCATCATCCAAAAATTAGGCATTTAATCAATTTTGATGGTAATTGGATGATTAGTAGTTGATATATTTGTATATTTTGATGTATTTTTTAGGTGCATACGAACTAATTGCGAATGGAAAAGTTTGAGCATATTTTGAATAAATAAAGAAAGCAAACGTGTCGAATGCTGAATATTTGAAGGTAAATGTTGCTTGTTCAGTTGTTCGTAATTTTAATGAAATTTGGATATATATTGTTTTTTTTTTGTAATATAGTGATGTTGAAGAGGCATTGATGAGTGAGTTGCATTTGATCATTTTGGTACTTATTTTCACTTTGAATGCTTATGTTGGGTAATTAGATTCCCCGAATTAAAATTGGATATTTGACACTTATTACGAGGTATTTTGTTTCTGCTCTAAAAGATTTTCGTAGATTGGTTGAGTCGGTGTTTCGTACTAACTTCAGAGATTAGTGGTTGTTTTTTTTGAGTAACTTGGTAGCAGAATTAAAGATTGATAGTTTTGTGCTCTTGCATGGGATGCTTAAGACTATGTCGTTCGTAATTCCTTTTGTGTTTCGTAGTTTCTAAAAGGATGTCATCATTGGATTGCTAAATTTTTGAAAGATAAGGTAGCTTTACTGTTCTTGTTGCATGGTCAGCTGCCTTTAGTTGGACTGTCGGAACCCTGACCATGGCACTAACACGGTGCCAAGCAGGCAGCTTGCTAGGGACTCTAGGTTTAGGCACATGCTCATTATGTAATTAGATGTGGACAAATTTCTTTTGCCACAATTATGGCTTGTTTGGATAGGGAAACAGAGTCATCAGCTCATTGTTCCTTGTTTGGATATGACTTGTGGGGCAATGGAAGGATTCGTTTTCATCCCTTAGCAAACCAAAGCCGTCAATTGTTATTTTTGGAAGGAAAATGCAAATTCCATTCTCTCTTTTTCCTTCCTTTCTTCTCCGTTCCCTCTCCTCCCTTTTTGATCATTGCTATTCAAACACTCAGAAAGTCTTCCCTATTTCAGGCTGCGAGAAGTCCTCTGGCTAGTCTTATAACTCTTAAGAAGGCTCTTTTTATCAATTTATCCTATTAGAGACTTCTCAGACTTGATTATGGCAGGAGTGGGAAAGTTGTGTCCTGTTACATTGACTTGCTCAAGTTTACTTACTTTCATTGTTTCTTTGCTACTAGCTCTGCCGCCCTTTTCCTCATCGCTTCTCCTTCCTTGGATATCAGCAATCCTCTCATCGTCTTCTGTAGTCTCCATATTAACCAATTAGCTAAGCTATCTATTTGCAGTCCCTAACTAACGCCAATCCTTGGTAGTTGGAATGCATGGGCCATACTGCTATTGGCACTCTAGTGATGATGTTTTCCATATTCACATTCCAACCATAATGACTCATGAACGTCATGTTGCTGAATGGGCCAAACTGTCAAGCTGAGTTGCCCAGTCTCTTACCCTTTGTTTGGATATAATGAATTGAAGGGAAAGGGAGGGAAGAGAAAGGAGGGGACAAATCCTCTTGTTTTGGATACATGGTTGGAGGATAGAAAGGGAGGGAGAAGGAGGCGTCTATTTTCCCACTTTTTTAATTGACATTGGTACTTCAAAAATGGAGAGATTTGGAGGGATGATTGAATGGCACTTTCTCCATTTCCTTCCTTTCTTCCCAGCGCCCTCCCCTTCCTTTTCCTTCTATGTTGTTATCCAAACATAGTGTTAAACTCTTATGTGGAACATCAAAATCTAGTTCAAAGGATTAATGTTTGAAAGGGACTAAGATAAAGGTAGAGCGATAAAATATTGCAAAAATTTTAAGATTGGACCAATTTTACATCTCGCACTGTAAGAAGAGTAAAGATGGAGCGATAAAAATATTATAAAAGATTTAAGATTGGACCAATTTTACATCTTGTACTGTAAAGTTTTTTGAGCTCAGATGACAATGTTTCAAAAGTTAAAACTTAGGTAACAGTGATACACCAATGTTCGAATTTAGAACTGCAATCTGTGCAAACATTTATCTATTTTAATTGTATTACGAAATATAAACAAATTGGTGGACAGAGAAAATCAGCATGGAGCACGGAGTTTCCTTGCTTTTTGTCTGGATCGTGCTTCCCTGTTTCCGATTAGAGTTTATGGAGAGAAAATTTTGGGGGTTTGAGAATTTAGGTCAGTGATGCTGGGGAGTCAGCTAAAGGGAATCTTTGATGAATTTTGAACTTAATCTTACTTCATGAAACATTTTCAAAATGTGACTTTTGCAGTTTTATTAATTTTTATCTTCTTATTTTTGTGATACGAGTAGTAAATTTATGTCCTTTAATTGAATTTTGAAACTCTTTGAGCAGTGTAATCCGAGACAAATTCATATTCCCTGTCCTACAATTGGTATTCATAAACAATATTATATAGATGGCTTTATTAGTAAGCTGACTAATCACAAATACACAATCAAGGGTCTAGATCTTTGTTTTGATGATATAATTACTTGAAGAGATTTTCAAGATATAGATATAAGCCCTGAACAGAATAATTTTGAGCATTCACATACTTGATTAGTTTGTGTATCGATTAAACATACAAATCAACAAACAAAATAGGAATGCTCAAATCATTCCACTTAAATTTATTATATGCTGACATGCTATTCTATTCAGATAAGAACCAAGTTTATAAAGCTGGCTGTTTTCTTGGAGTGAACATTTGTAATGAACTGGGAGTCAGACCAAAACTGATGTAATATGTAATGACTTATGCAATTAAGAGGGAAATTGTGGTTTGATTAGTATTGATGAATGATTACACGATAAGCATGACTTGAGGTCATGAATCTGAAAAGAGTAGCTTTAGGCTACCAATCTCACAAAAAGCTCTTGAGCAAATTTCTGAATGACCTAATTTCATCCTCATCTCAGATTATAAACTAGCAATTCCCTTCTGATAAAGCTGGAAACTAAAGCAAAACAAGATAAAAGTGGAGATTGCCATTTAGGTGAATCAATGTTGGCTTTGGAGATGTTGACCTGTGTACCATGGTTTGAGGATGTTCAACTTTCCTCTTTTGTGAGTATACCAAAAAGGGTGGCTTTGGGTGTATTACAACATTGAAAATTGTTCTCAACCCAGATCATAATGTCAAATGTCATTCATGTTTTTCAAAATATCTGATGGTCTTAGAGCCCAGGTGGTATCAAAGCCAATTTTTGTTTTAGCTTTTTGAAAAGTTATGGGGTACATGATTTATGCTGTATCATTTAACTTAAAATTACTTTAACAAATGAAAGCTTACAACAGAAAACTTTTACCTTTTATGGTTTTTATAGTCTTGTTTGCAGAAAACAATGATGCCCATAATTATAACTGTATCATCTGGTAATGTTTGCAATGAAAGAATCCATTTCTAAGCGAGAACTACCTTCAGTAGCGGATGCTCGAACAGTGTGTCCGAGATCCGAAGCTCGTTTCCTCATCACTTCACCTTCCTTTGATGTCATCAATCTTCTCACTGCATTTTCTATTGCAGTTGGAGTAACCAGCTCAGTTCTTTGTTCCCAATCTACGACACATACACCAATCTTAAGCACTTCTGTCACCAACATGGCATTCCTTGGTTGGTCGGAATGCATAGGCCATGCCGCTATTGGTTTTCCCATGCTGATGCTCTCCATGCTTGAGTTCCACCCACAATGACTCATGAATCCACCTACAGATGGATGTGCTAGAATATCTAGCTGAGGAGCCCACTCTCTTACCACCATTCCCCTGTTGTGTATTCTGTTTTCATAATCGTTTGGCAACAGAGTCCTTCTAGTTTCATCTTCTGCTAGATTCTCTGTTCCATCTGCACTCCTAACAATCCAGAGAAACTTTTGCCCACTTTTTTCCAATCCTTCTGCCAGTGCACTCATCTGATTCACTGTCATTGATGTTGAACTACCGAAAGATACATATATCACTGAATCTGTCTCTTGTTTGTCCAGCCATTCAAGGCATTTATGTGTGCTTTCTCTGCCTTTTCTTTTTGTTTCTACTGGATTCAAAGGTCCAATCGCAAAAAGCTTTTTGTTAGCATTTGTAGGTAGTTTTGCCAGCAAATCCATGTATTGACCTTCTATCTGTCTGCAGGTGTTATAGAGTCTTCCGCTCTCAAAGTTCAGAACTTTGTATTGCTTTGCTATAAACTCTTTGAACTCGGGTGTAAAGCATCCTTCATTCGAGGGAATTTTTTTCGGGATATCAGAATCTAGCTGAAAAGGTTTGTCAGTTATTGAATCCCACATATAGAAGAAGATAGAAAAGGCACTTATACTATGTAAGGCATATATTTCTGAGTTTTGGAGTAATTTTGCATCTTGTACAACATAGGCCATTAGAGTATCATGAATGATGATGATTCTCTGAAACTTAGTTGACAGTTTCTGTAGAAGTTGGAACACAGGTTGACGAAGATGTGTGGAAGCATCGAAAAGTGGTTGGAGGTGACCAGGGAATTTTGTATGGGGGTTGAATATAGGAGTAGAACTAAAAGGAGGGAGTTGTAAGTCATGAAAATGAATTTTGCTCGTGTTTTTTGAGTCCCATCCATGGAGGCGTAGTTTGGCCTGTTGGTTGTGTGTTGTGGATCCAGCAAAATGAACTGGTATACCATATGATGCTAAGCGGTTGGACAGGTGAAGACTTTCATTAAGATGTCCTTGCATTGGAAATGGTACCATAACTGCTGCAACTTGTGAATGTTTAAGGCTATTTTGTTGATCATTTTGATCTGCCATTTTTTTTAAATTTTTTTTTTTTTGGGGGGGGGGGGGGGGGGGGGGGGTGGGGGGGGGGGGGAGGGGGGGGGGGGTGGGTGGGTGGGCGGGGGGGGGGGGGGGAGGTGGCGGGGTGGTTTTTTCCCTTTATGGCTCTTTTTTTTTTGTTTTTTTTTTGTTTTTTTTGTTTTTTTTTTTTGTTTTTTTTTTTGTTTTTTTCTTTTTTTTTTTTTTTTTTTTTTGTTTTTTTTTTTTTTCTTTTCTTTTTTTTTTTTTTTTTTTTTGTTTTTTTTTTTTTTTGGTTTTTTTTATTTTTGTTTTATGTTTTTTGTTGATTTTTCTTTTTTTTTTGTTTGCTGGTTTTGTTTTCTTTTTTTTTTTTTTTTTGTTTATTGGTTTTTTTGGTGGGTGTGGTGTCTTTTTTTTGTTTTTTTTTTTTCTTGGTTTTTTGTTTTTTTGGGTCTTAGTTTTGTTGTTATTTCTTTTTTTATGTTTTTTCGTTTTGTTCTTTTTTTTTTTGTGTGTTTTTGTTTGTGGCTGGGTTTTTTGTTGTTGTTTTGTTGGTGGTTTGGGTTTTGATTGGTTTGCGGTGGTTGGGTGGGTGGCTGGTTGGTTTTTGTTTTTTTGTGTGGGTATTGGTTTTGTGGTGTTGTTTTTATTGTGGTTCTGTTTTTTTTATTTTTGTTGTTTTTGTGGGTTTTTTTTTGTTGGTTTGGTTTTGTTGTAGGTTTTAATTGTTGGTTTCTTTTTTGTTTTTTTGTTTTTCTTTTTTTTTGGTGTTTTTTGTTTTTTTTTTTTTTTTTTTTTGTTTTGTTTGTTTTTTTTTTTTTTTTTTTTTTTTTTGGTTGTTTTTGTGGGTGTGTGTGTTGTTGTTTTTTGTGTGGTTTGTTTTGGTGTGTGTTTTTCATTAGTGTTTTTTGTGTTTTTGTGTGTTTTGGGTTGGAGTTTTGTGGTTGTTTTTTTGTGTGTTTTTGTGGGGTTTGGGGTTTGTGGTGTTTGATGTTTTTTGTGTTATGGTGTTGTTTTGGTTTTGTTTTGGGTGTGTGGGTTTGTGGTTTGGGGGTTTATTGTTTTTTATGTTTTCGATTTTTGTGTTGTGGTTGTTTTGTGTGTTTGTGTTTTTGTTTTTGTGTTGTTTTTTTTTTGTTTGTTTGTGTTTTTTTGTGTGTGTTTTTTTTTTTTATTTTGTGTCTGTTGGGTGTTTTTTTTTTTGAGGTTGTTTGTGTTTGTTTGTGTGTATTTTTTTTGTTTCAATGTTGTCTTTGTTCTGTTATATTTAGTTTTATTAAAATATTCGCATTATATGTCACGCTACCCATATTTTATATTCAGTAGTATATGTACTTGATCAAAGATATATTCTATGAATTTGTGCATCTCTGCTATTGTTAGAAACACTAAAAAAGGAAAAAGGGGCATAACAACCTCCTTTGTACTGTAGAAAATGCTATTCCTCAAGTTTTCTGTGCTTAAATTGGTAATTTCTGTTGCCCAAGTACCTTCGGGAACGCTCCATATTGGTCTTCTATACCGCATGGAGACATCAAGTGTTCTACTACGTACAACCTTGGTGCTACTTATACACTACTTGTTAAGTTTTCAACAATACATTCTTTTCGAGTTTTCTTGAATGTTTGATGCGTGTCTTTTGTTGAACTAGCAACTTCAATAGATTTGTTTTTGGGTTTATATGTTTATCAAAAGAACTTATTGAAGGTGGAGCAAAGATTAATTAAAACTGATTACGCATCTAACAGCTGTTTGCTACTCTCAATGAATTTTTCTAATTTAATTCATTAGCACCAATTAGCTAATTAATTTTACCAGAGTATTATTTTTAATGTATTAGAAAGAGACAGGGATATTGTTTTTGAGTCATTTGTGTATGCAACAATGATTTTTCTCTTAATTAAATAGAATCGAGGACAGTGTTTCTTTGTTATCTAGGTTATTTTAATTGAAAGCGAAACTTTTTTTTACTGGAATTATATTATTTAGTTGCATTATTTGCCACTAACGAAAATTAAGACTTTGTTTTTTTGCTTTAATTATTGATAATTATTTAATCTTTGGTGACTAATCACCATGAGAAAAGGAAGCACGTATTTATCTATTTGATAGATTCGTGGTTACCAAGTTGGCAAGTCATCTTATAAATATAAGACTGGGTCCAAAGCAGTAGAATATTATTACTATTACATAAAAAAAAAGGGGTATAGAGTAAGGTTCCGGTCGAATAGAGCACCTATTTTTGTTCTACCTACCATTAAAAATATGTTAATGAGTAATGACGCTGCATCATCCTTCCATTGGTAATTGTCTTAAAGAGGAAACCTTTTTGCTTGAGTTTATAACTCTAAACTAAGAAAATACACTCCTTTGTTTAGTGACTCTTCAAGTATTGTTTACTTACTGTTTTCTTCATTGTTATAAAGTTTTTTTTTGTTTTTTTTCTTGGTTTACTCTTCTTGTGATTAATTCATTAAACCGTTGTTCTTTCGAAAGGTATTTCTAGTCAAAACATTCATGTTACACTTATTCTAGATATTCTTGAATATAAGATAGATTATAACTATGGGTGCATTTGGTTGAATCATGAACACTCTAGAGGTAAAAGGCGGAGATAAAGGCTGTTGATATTTTATTCATCCCTAAGTTTGTGGGGAAATGGTTACGTTGCCATTTTTGGAAGAACCAAAGCAATGTGTAATTGTGCTAGGAAAAGATAACCCTTTCCCTTTTTAGTTATTTTGAAATAACAATATAAGTATATCATATCATAGTCGCGTCAAATCATAAGATTTACAGTTATCAGCCATGCATTGTAGCGTGTTAAACCTGATATGATTTCTACTAGTAAGTTGTCCTACATGGGAGAAAGAGGAAAGATTAAGGTAGTTTTACTAGTTTATAATTTATAGACAAAGGGTTATTCTTTCTACCACCCAAATGGTTTAAGGATGGAAACTTATTGAGATTACATATAAGTTGCTTTTGCTCTCCTCCTTATCAGGTTACCTTGGGTCCTAGGAAATTTATCTTTGATATGAAATTTAAAATATCATAGATAGATAACGCCATGTGAGAGAATAAGACGATATTCACTGATCCCAAGCATTATAAGCACAATTCTTGGAGATGCTAGTCAATTTATGAATTGGATAAGTGTTAGAAACACATGGATTATATAGTGTTAGATTTGAATTTGTCTTAACAATGTTGTACTTCGATAGATACATATAACGTACTGTGATTAGTGATGTGTGATCCAAACACGTACCGACACGAATTATTTTATTTGATTGAGTTTTTTTTGTCATATTAAGATCATTTCTATTTATCTAAAGTAATTTTACTTTCAAAAATTATTTTTATTACGGATTAATACACTACCTCAAATCCAGAAAATATGCAACAAATGAATTTTTTATATCTCACATAATTGTTAATGGCTTTGTTGTTGTTGGTTGACTACCTTTGTTCCTTTATGGCCCTCACTTAAACAAAAGGATGAAACCGAGGAGTATTTGAATAGAAACTTGAAAGTATCGTTGAATAGTACAAAAGGAAATATGATGGTCAATGTATGTAAAATACTGCAAGTAGAGAGCTTTATGAAAGTTGGGGGAAATTAAAAGTTGAAGGACTATACCTTTTTCTGGTGTGAAGTGAGGATCATCATTGTCATTTTAATAAAAATCTTAATCTCAAAAATGATAGGGTTGGCTGCATGAACCAATTTTCGAGCCTCAAATTGAGGATAATGTGGGGAAAGACATTAATTTTAGCAAAGTGGTGGAATGTTAGCATACTTAATAATATTATTAACAACCAATTTAAATAAACATTCTATAAGTAGAGCACGAGGAATTAAACCTCTACCCTTTTGGATTAGAGGTGAAGGTGGAGTTAGTGTTTCATACTCCAAGCCTTGCGAAAGTTAAGCAAGAAGGATTTTGCATGCAACATTGCTGTTAGGGGTTTTGGTACGTAGCACTTCATGTAATACAATTGTTTTGCTGCAAACATCCACAACCATCGAGTAAGTAATTAAGTAAGTGAACAACCTCATTCATCAAGTATTTGAGATTTATCTTTGTTTCCTCTCGATGTTTCTTCTCTACTTCGTTTTCTGCTCAATGTATGTGGTAAAACTAGCTATTTAGAATTAGACGGTAAAAAAGTTGTTCATGCTATGGCTCACCTTATCCTCTTATGTTACTTGATTTACTGGAGTTTAGGTGGGACTCTTGCATGTCCTATAGTTGAAGAGGGTGTAATTGCCTCCGATTTTTCCTTGCCCGTAATTGTAAGTTAGTGGTTTTTTGCTGTTTTTATGCGAATTCGAATGATTTAGCATCAACACATCACCAATCTATCTTTCTTAACATGTTCTTTGCAAAAATGGCATAATGGAAAGAGGCATTTCAGTCGATATTGCACTCTTCTATGTAGTCACTAGTCAGTATAACTTGTTTTGCACTCTTTCATAAAAGTTTGTTCTTTGCTGCTTTTAGTGATCAGCACCAAATTCTAACTTTACTGTTAGGCGCTTCTTTTTTTTAATGACTGCATAATATGATTCTTGACATAATTGTAGTCATAACAGAAACTTGATTTCCCCACTCTTAAATTGTGATTTCAATACATATTCTCACTTGCCCTAAATCCCATTTCACAGACTAATACGGAATAGTACATGCTCTTTCTAGAATAGCAAGTTTTAAAAAAAAAAAAAAAAAATACTAGAAATTCAATATTTATCTGGTAATGTGAGCAACAAAAGAATCCAGTTCTGAGCTAGAACTGCCGTCTGCAGCAGCAGAATCTCTAACAGCAACTCCTAATTCTCTTGCTCTTTTCCTGATCTCATCTCCTTCATTTGACGCCATGAGTTGCCTAACTGCATTCTGAATGACATCCGAACTTATTACCTCATCGTGGCCTTTCCATTCTTTCATAACCACACCAACTCTTAATACCTGCGTTACCAACATACTGTTCTTTGGTTGATCAGAGTGCATAGGCCATGTTGCTATCGGCACCCCCATACTTACACTTTCTAGGCATGAATTCCATCCGCAATGGCTAATAAACCCTCCGGTAGCACGATGTCCAAGGATCTCTAGCTGTGGGGCCCAGTCTCTAACCACCAATCCCTGCCCTTTAATCCTCTCCTCATACCCTTCTTCCAACTGATCGTCTTCATCATCATGACACTTTTTCACTAAATTATTATGATCTTCTTTGGTAATTTCTGCTTTGTCTGCCTTTCTTAACACCCACAAAAATTTCTGCCCACTCTTTTCCAACCCAGCTGCCAATTCTTTGATCTGTTCATCTGTCATAGATATTGTTGTCCCAAATGACACATAAATCACCGAGTCACTCTCTTGCTGATCGAGCCAATGTAGGCACTCATGTCTGCTTTCAGGGCTAGCTTTACCTGTCTTAATCAATAAGTTAAGAGGTCCAACTGCGAATAGCTTCTTGTTTTTGTTGATTACAAGTTTAGTTAGCAACTCCATGTACTTTTGTTCTAGTGATCTGCAAGTGTTGTACAGTCTTCCAGAACCTAAGTACAATAGCTTGTATTGATCAGCTAGAAACTTCTCAAATTCGGGACTATAGCAACCATAGCCTGTAGGAACATGTTTTGGGATGTCAGAGCTTAAATGAAAAGGTTTTTCAACCATTGATTCCCATATAGTGAAGAAAATGGTGAAAGCTGAGCTAGTATGAAAAGTGTAAGACTCTGCATTTGGGATAGATTTAACTTCTTGGATTACTGAAGTCATTAAACTGTCATGAATGACTATGACTCTTCTGAACTTCGTTGAAACAGCTTGTAATAGTTGTGTTATATGGGGATGAAGTAGGTGACATTCCTCTGAAATGCGTTGGAGATGAGTTGGGAATTTGGTGAGAGTGCTTGGTTCAGGAGAACTGGAAGTAAGGCTAATGAATTGAGGATCATGAAAACTGATCATTGTTACATATGAATTTGTTTGGTCTAGGCCATGGGCTCGAAGTTTAGCTTGGTGGTTGTAGCTTGCGAATCCAACAAATTGTACGGGGATTTTGTAGGAGGCGATTTGGTGGGAGAGTTGGAGGAGCGGGTTTAAATGACCTTGAGCTGGAAGAGGAATAGCTATCACTACTACTTGGTGATGCTTGTAACCATTTGTATCACCATGGGCAGCCATTTTTTTTGTCCTGCTTGTACAAACTGAGGGGGTTAGTAGGTGCTATATATAGAAGTTTTGCATGAATTGTATGTGTGTGCGTCAATCTTAAGTAAATTCTTATATGCGGCAATGATGTGACCACTTATATATTATATTTTATTAGTTAGTACTTGTATGTGGGGTTACTTTAACAGGGAGATGGGGTTATTAAGATAGAGGAAGAGTTACTATAATAAGAAAATGGTTTTTTTTTTCAATATTTATATGATAAAAGAAATATACTTGGGTTATTTAAGTGAATAGATGAAGTTATATTTTTTGATATTTTTTAATTGTATAATGAATTAGGGTTGCATTCCAAATAAATAGGGTTACATTTATAAATAACGAGGGTTATTTCTATGCATAAATGAGAATTTTTTTAGAATTAAGAGTGATCACACTATGTGGTTGATTACTCACAAGACTTGCTCCACATTTTTGTATAATATTGGTCTACCACTACCGTGTAAAGATTTTCTTCCAACTGTGCTGTTACTGGTCCAATCTTTACTAGGGGTGAAAGTTCGGTATATGGTTTGGATTATTGCCCAATCCAAATCCAAACCATATATTTTCGGTCTTTGAAATTTGAGACCAATCCAATCCATATTGAATTTCAGTCCAATCCAATACAATCCACCTAAATTCGGTCTTACGATTTTGGATCCAATCCAATCCGAATTTTAAAGATATTTTTTTTTGTACAACAATTCCTGCTTAATATATTTGTAGCAATAATATGTAGCACTGTCCAATAACTCACTAAATCAAATACTACACACACTTTGAAAAAGGATGATAGAAAATTTTAGGATTTTGCTAGCTTTTGGTGTTTTGGGCATAACTACTTAACAAGTAGTAGGCTTAAGCCTTAAGGCCATTAAAGACTTATAGGTTTATTACTATTCGGTCTAAAGTTCGGTGTAAGGTCCACCGAGGGGTCCAGTCCGAGTCCAAACCGAAAACCGAAATATAAAAAAATTTACAATCCAAACCGCACCAAATTGCAAAAAAGTCCGATCCAAATTTCCAATATGGTGTGGTTCGGTTCGGTCTTCGGTTTTAATCCGAATTACTTTCACCCCTAATCTTTACTCTCTTCCATTATTTTTGAAATGACAAAAATACCATTGCATTTTTAAATGATTTATTGTTAATAACTACCTAAAATTTTGAAATATACACCAAATAGAATTTATTTTTCTTAATTCAACCACCTAATGGTGACATTTTTGCTTGAGATAGGTACCATATACCCATAATATGTCAACCAAAAACCTGAATTGAAACCACCTTTTTCGTGAGAGTGATAACTCAGTTGTTTAGAGCTTCTTTCTAATTCCAAGAGGTCCTAGGATCGATTCTCATCTCCAACCTTGTGGCTTCTTAACACCGGGAGGGGAAAAAACACCTTTTTTGTTTTTGAAAAGAAAGATAATGGGGGTGTTTGGATTTCAGTTTTTGGGTGGCTTTTTCAATGACTTTTGGCTGCTGGCTTGTTGGGTTGGTCAAACAACTAAGGAAAGTTGGTTTTTGTGTTAGCTTAACATCTGACTTTTTAGCCAAAAAGAGTCAAAAAGAAGCTGCTGCCAAGCTTTTCTTGGACAACATTTTGAATTTGGCTTTTGGATTTTCACTCCACACTTAACCCTTTAGTCAATTAACTATAAGTGTATTTGGAGTTAATTATAAATGTCCTTAAATGTCATTTTTCATTATAACAACCAACAACTAAATTATCCAAACACATTTAAGAATACAAGGTTGGTTAAACAGCCACAAATAAAGCCAATATAAATAGCCAGTGAAACAACCAAAATTCAAACAAGGCAATATCTATACACTATATTAAAGCCAACTTCTTAATTTGGTTGAGAAATTTTTCTTCTACTTTTATCCTTTTTTAAAATTCTGTTATTTTATATATTTAATTTTACGTTTCACTTATTATACAACCACTTTATTTATCAATATATTAAAATTGTGATTTCCACAAGCCCACAATTTTTTTCTGCTTGAATATCTACGTCGAATAAGCCCCTTTGATTATATTTTATTATTCTTTAACACTACAGCAATCGTTGTGTGAATTTTAAAAAATCTTGAGATGTAAATTTTGTAATTTGTGGACACATCATGTGTGCGCAACTCAAACCTAGTCTCATTAATTAAAATCCATACATCTACAATAAGTATCATAGATAGGGTGAGGGGTGGCTTAAAGTGGTTGAAGCTTCCCTCTCGGTTCCAGGAGATTCTGAGATCGATTTTCGTAACTCGCCTTTGTGGCCCCTAAACACCCCAAAAAAAAACAATAAGTATTATAAAAAAGTAAAATAAATCTAAAACAATCAAGTAAAATTCTTCATAAAAGAAACTATGGTGATAAGACACTAAGGTGAAGTGAGTTCCCCAATTCTTCGATTGTTCGCTGAATCATGCAGATTTTGATGAGGGAGTCGATTTTCCTAATATAGTTTTGTGAAAAAAATTCATTACTTGTCCAAGTAGATTGCATCCTCGATTCCAACTCTAATTGCATAATTATACGATTAACAATCCATGATTCCATTTTTTCAAATAAAACCTAGAAATCAAGCTACAAACTCTCACAAAAAAGATAGAACAAACCTAGAAATCAATGAGGATTATTAAATAGTAATAAACAAAAAAGTTGGAGTAAAGAAATAATTAGGCCCCGTACTATCATCAAAGAGTTGGTGATGGTAGCTCCTTACAGCCTTAAAATATTTATATTTAGGGTTCTTTTCAGAGAGGGAGGAGGAAGTCCATGGACATGATTTATCTTTTGAGTTTTGATTCATCGAAACCACCTAGGAAGCTCCAAAACCACCTAAACAGTAAACACCTCAAGGAAAAGGAGCAAAATGGGAGGCAGTGCAGCTTGGAGGATAGTAGAATAGTAACGAAATTGGAGCAATTATGTAAATGAGAAAATATGGGTTTAAGAAGTGAATGCCAAAATTGTAAGTGAAATGGCTAAAATCTAGCCAAAGGTGGTCTTTTGCACACAAAAAAAATAACAAAAATAAATTAAAATAGTTAGGTTTAATTTATTCTTACCTAGTATTTAAATTATTACGAAGTATTATTTATCGTTTAAGATGGGTTGTTTTTGATAAAAAATTTCAATAAAAATATTAATATTGGAATAGAGAAAATGACAAAATGCTACGGAGTACTCCGCAGGCCGTACCATTGTCTATTGGGAATTTGGGATGAAGATTAATACATGTGCAGAACATGCAGTCATGCAAAACACAAGCATTAAAAATGTGCTATATAAGGTACAATTTTTTGAATCGGCAACCAATACAACTATATACAACTTACATTTGTGGTACAATAAAGCCATAACATGTACAGTTGGAAGCTTTGCTGAATAAATTTCATAGTTGTTTCCTTGGTCCTAAACTCCTAATTTTACTGCTTCATGTGCTCAATATTGGTCCCAATTTTATTTATTAGACTGTTAAATGTCCTGATCAATTCAAGCTCTTTGTACAAAGTTAGTATGGACGAAAGGTTCTCTTCGTTGAGTTGTTGAGTTGTTTTTTTTCGTTTTTGTTGTGGTTGTGTTGGTGGAAATGATGTTGCGATTAGTCTATTGCTATTAGGAATGTGAGTCCTACTCTACTAGTATTAGGAAAGCATATTTGGTGCGGAGTAATTTATTCCTGTCGTAATTATGCATTGTTTTTTCTACTATCTCCTGTCATGTTTGTTTAGTTGCAACAAATGAGTATTTTTTGTGAGGTATAAAATATCCATTTGTTACAACTAAAAATGACCATAGGTAGGAATGTAGGATGTTAGTTGATTGTCTATATTTTAGTGAATGATTTTCCTGAATTATGCTGGTTAGAGAAGTGTTGTTCAATTTGCTTTGTTGATAATGAGCACTCGGTATTTTTTATTTATTTTTATGTATATTTTTTTTCTTTTTGTGTAGCAATTTTTTTTCTAACTAGTAAAATCGCTATTCAGATTAGCTATCTATAGGAGTAATTCGCTGACTACATAAGCGAATAATTGTACTTAAATCGATACATGTTTTAAATTGTTGTTGTCATCATCAGTGGGCCTCACAGATTTCGCCACCGACAACTCTTCGTGGCACCTTGTTGTCAACCTAGATCCCCTATCGCATTCTCAAAGGCCTTTATTGTCACTGCATCGTAAGTCAAGTAGCCTTAAATTGAAAGCAAATAAAATGGTTAGTTGTCTTTATTTCTTCGATGGCAATGGATTGAAACTGGGCAGAATCCAAATGGATTCATATCCAAATCCGTTTTTCTTAAACGGATCCATAATATTCGTCCCAAACCATTGGACATGGAAAGGATGATCCATATCCAAATGCGTTAGATTCAACGGATCAAGGTCTAAAACGAGTCTAAAATGGGTCCTATTAGTTTTAATTAAAAAAGTTCCAAAAATTCAACATATTAAGTTTCATAGTTACTTCTATAAGGAAATTCATGTCTTATACTTAATATCTCAAGTCATAATATTACAAATTCAAATTTAATTACATGTCTCTTTCAAGGTTCAAATAATAAGTTAAAGAGATATAATTGAGCAAACGAAAAAAATAACAATATTTAAATTTTAGGTAATGAGGTGAGACAGTTTTATGTACTCCATAATATTTATTTCATTTATGTTTTTATAAATATATTAATATTTTTTTATAAAAAAATGGTAAATGCGTAAACGGATCTAGTTATCCACATCCAAATGCGTTTTTTCTAGGAAGGATACATATGCGACCCGTGAAAACGAATCTAGGTGGGTCCAAGACCTAGTGTCATCCCTATTTTTTCCTCTTTATTTAATATCCGTAAAGCTCTTTATTGAAATTCAGGCTTTGTCACAGTTGAATTTATTTTTTGAGCTGTAGAACAATGCTCTTTTGTATCAATGAATTCTTGTAATATGTCATTGACTGATCATATTATTAAGTTATATTTATGCATAATGAATTACTCTCGTATGTAGAAGGATTATTTTAATTTTATCAAAAAGCAAATTCAAAATAACCTATTGAGTTATTCTTATTTATAAATGACTTTTAATATAACAAACTAGTTTGTGGCCCGGGCGGCATAATTATCTCACAATTGTGTTGTTTTTTAGTGCTCCTTATGTAAATGCCATAAGGCCTAGTGACCTAATCCCCCCTTGACTTTTTATGATTTAATTTTGCTTAATTAATGATCATGTTGAATTAAAACAAAAGAAAAAAAAGTTCATGAAACCGTGAAGTCATTGTTCCATTGTTTCAAAAGCTTGAATTTTATCATTCACAAATGCACAACCCCATGCCATGGTTATGTCATTCACTGATTTTCATTGTTACCCAATTCTGCCAATGCTATGCAAGGGAGTTCTATCAGAAAATTAAAGTATAGATTTGAAAAGTTTAAAAACTTAAAAGAATCAACGTTCTTCATATCCGAGCTAGTAACAACAAGAATTGTTGATAAAAAAAAAACGATTTTTATTAGGTACTAAGTATTAGTTAAGTGTTGAACTATTGTTGTACCTCTTTCCTTGTTACTTATTAGTATTTAAGCCCTGCTCTCCTTAACTTATTTTTGCTGATCTGAACTTATTTTTATTTATCTGAACTTATTTTTGCTGAACTGAACTTATTTTTGCTGAACTGAACTTATGTTTGCTGAAAATAAGTAAAAATAAGATGAGGAGAATAGGGCCTTAGTAGGCTGATTGAGCCTATATTAACCATACATATCAAATTAGAAAAATTACTTTTTTTTGTTGTACCTCTTTCCTTGTACTTGCTTCGTTCCCTTTTGTTTGATACAAGTTGACTTACACATATTTCAATGCACTTGTTTGATTTTAAATATCTCTTGTTGTATATATGTTAAAATTATAATAATTGAATATTAATAATGTATTCATTGAGACAAATCAAACAAGATATCATATGACTACATTATGTTTTATAAATTGAAAGTAATTTACAAGATTTTTCCATCTGATGAATAGTGTAAAGATTTTCAAACTTATCAAACTCTTGAGAACGGAGGACGGAGGGAGTAATTGTAATTTATTAGTAAGCTGACTGAGCCTATATCAACCCTACATATCAATGAGAAAGATTGATTTATTATTATTATTATTATTATTATTATTATTATTATTATTATTATTATTATTATTATTATTATTATTATTATTATTATTATTATTATTATTATTATTAAAGGTGGGAGACTTGATCACCCCTTTTAATATGAGGGAAGGTAATATTAATGCATTGACTTAAAGGCAGTAATATATCTCTGACAATTAAACCAAAAGAGATTGCCACCATCTTTCTTTTCATCAAAGCATGCATAAGTAAACTGATAATATTCTTAAGAGTTAAGAATATAGAGGTGAGAAACTTCAACTCTTTAAAATTCACAAGTAAACTTGAATAGAAGACATCCACATCATTTAATCACCCATATCAACATGTCCACACCTCCAAAATGTTTATAAACACAAGAACAAACTTGTACAAATACAAATTATTTTTATTGAAAACGAATCGTTACATGGGATATTTGTACGTATAGGTAATACTGGGATTGAGTCTTAAAATTAGTACTTACATTTTTCAAGATACATTCTTCACCAAGTACATTCATCGCCAGGGCGTGATGCTTGTGTATAAATTAAATGTGAAGCATCGCACACTATTCTATTCTTGTTTCGAAACAAGCTTGAACAAGAATTTTTTATTTTGTAATTCTTCCTTTGGACGATACAATATATATATATATATATATATATAGAAGTACACCATCTTAATATATTTGATGTTCGAATTCAAGAAACTACGAGCTTGTCCGCCTGATCCAAACCTGAATTGGGTGGAATCATGGAAAGCTAAGCCAAAGCCCAAACACTTTATGTATCCACTGTCGAATTAAGCTATACTGGTTTAGGCGTTATGAGATCGGAAGAATTTATATCTTAACTATTTCTGAGAAATGTGCTTCATAAATATAATGCATATTTGTTCTTCACTTAAGTTGTGTCAATTAATAATCATAGCCATATATGAAAACCGGCCTCCAAGCATACAAAATTTAATTTTACTGAATCCATCACCATATAAAACATTTTCTCAAGATAGCAAAAGTATGATATAGTATTCCAAAACAAAGACGAAGACTTCTTATTTGTGTACGAAGTATATTTTTTGTTTTGGTGTGTTGAACCCCATGTGATTTACACTAGTGAGTTGTCCCATATCGGAGAAAGAGGAGATATTGAACTAGTTTATAGGCCTAGGAGTTACCCCTCCTATTACCAATTGGTTTTAGGATGGAACCTTCTTGGGCTTGTGGACTAGTTTAACTCTCCTCTTTGTTGGGTTACCCAGGCCCCTCAACTGTATGCAACTCGGATACTGTTTATTGTCATTTGTATAAGAAGAGCTAAAGGTGGAGTTTTATTATGAAGTCGGAATGAATAACCTATGCAAATACTGATTACATCGTATTCATGTAACTTAACTTGGGATAACATAAAGGCTGTTAAATTAACAATCCGAATAACAAATCCACACAAATATGTTAAAAAAAAAAAAAATTCACACAATATACACAATTTCAACACGTTGGTGTTTCAAATTACTAAAGATATAACCACTTAATAGGAAAAAATTTTAGACAACCTAGTATTTGTGTGAAAAAACCTTGCTCTTAGACAATTGATACATTACAAGCGCACTCAAATGTCATCAAACCTTCTAATATTTGCAAGACATCTTATATTATTCATCAAACCTTCAAGTTAGGCTTCTTCTCAATTGTTATTGGACCTTCCACAATTCCTATTTTGTAACACATGATGAAGACATAAATGAGTTCATACTTTCACATAACTATCAATGGTGATATGCGAATAATCGAATATATATATATATACAACATGATTAAAGTAATATTCTAGTTAATTACTTGATTTGCAAATCAAGTGACACTTTTGTCATTTCTCATGCAGTGACTCTTCTTTGGGTTATATACGTAAATTACAAAAGTGTCATTTGATTTACTTAATATGTAAATCGAGTAATTAACTAAGCAAGCCCCATCAAGTAATAGTACGTCGAAAAGAAAAAAAAAAAAACATAATGACAGTACGTAGAGATGGACCTGATTCGTTGATTGGGATTTTGTCAACAGTGAACTTGACACCATGAAGACGGCGAAGTCCAGACGGCAAACTGGACAAATTTGGGCAATCTTCAATATTAATTCGACGAAGCGAAGTAAAATCTTGCAACCACTCTGGAAGTTGTACCAACCCTCCACAATCTTCAATGTTGAGGTACTCTAAAGAGGAAGAAGCTAAACGAATAGCATCTGGGATATTCTTCATCTTTGGAACATTTCTAATTGACAACTCTTGTAGGTTTTTAAGACCTTTTAGTCCTTCTCCTTTCTCCAAGTCCAATTCTTGACAATTCTCTATCTTTAATGACCGAAGGCCAATGAAGAACTTCATGCTGTTTGGAAGACTTTTCAATTTCGGACTGTCTCCGATTTGCATTATTCGGAGGGAAGTGAGGCCTCCAACGGCATCACTTTCCCATAAGGATTGTAACCTCTTACAGGATACAATCCACAAGGTATGTAAGGACGTCAATTGGTTTATTTTTGTGTCGATTAATCTCATTTGACTTGTTGCAACTCCAAGAAACCTTAGGCTTTGCAATAGGTGTAAATCTTTGGGTATCTCTTTTAATTGCTCACATCCACTGAAGTTCAAATATTCTAAATTTAGTAGCTCGCAAATCGTATTTGGAAGGGTTCTTAGTATGGGATTATGCCACAAATCAAGGTATCTCAGATGCTTTAACTTCCCAATTGACTCCGGTAGCTTCTCAAACCAACTGCTCCCTAGTTGCAAAATGCGTAAACGTTTAAAATGGGATATAATTCCTTCAAGAAAGGATTGACTTATGTAATGCATTTTATAAGAAAATCGAAATGTTCGAGCCTTCTTGGCTTTTAGAAGCTCCGGAGGAAATTTCTTGTCCTTCAAATTATCACCATCCTCATATCCCCAAACTATATGTCTTCCAAAATTTGAATCATGTAGCTTATCTAGTGTCACAACACTTAAATCATCTCCGAGTATGCTCATCGCTAAGTCGTGCAGCAAATCATGCATCTTACAAACACAAAACAATTGATGTATATGTGCATCGGGTTCTTCAAGAAGGGATCTTGAAACTAATTTCATCAAGTATGAGTATCCATAGTCTTCAATTTCATTTTTCTTTTCATGTAACAATCCGAGTGCACTCCACACATACGATACATTGTAAGTATGTAAATCGAAATCTTTTGGATATAATGCTAAATAACAAAAACAAGGTTTTAAGTGGGATGGAAGTTTATCATAACTTAGTTTCAAAGCTCGAATAATGACATTGTTTTGTTGTTTGTTCAAATCCGCAAAACTTTTTATTTTGCCAATTCGTTCCCACTCTCTATCATCCCTCTCACGCCTTAGCAAACTTGCCAAAGTTACAACAATGAGTGGAACACCATAACAATGTTTAACAATAGATTCTCCAATCTTAAGTAAACGTGGATATCTTGTTTCGTCACCCTCAGGGAATGCTATTTTCGTAAAAATGGACAAACAAATTTGATCAGAAAGCGGGTTCAAATGATATGGCTCCATATTCTCTTTAGTAACGGAAGCCACCCTTTCTTCTCTTGTTGTAATCAAAATTACACTCCCTTCTTTACCAACTGCAAGCAAATTCCTAAACTCCCACCATTTGAGAAGATCGTCTACCCATACATTATCTAGAACAAGAAAAAACTTATTCCTCGACAACAAAAGATGGAGCTTTTTCACTAGCTCATTAAAACGTTGGTTTTGTGTATTATCCCTTGTGCCATCTTTTACAATGTCCTCTATTATACGATGTGTGTGAAACTTGCTAGAGGCACGCGCCCATAACTTGAGATCAAAGTTTTGAACATCGCGATGCACTAGCTTAGCTACCGTGGTCTTTCCAATCCCACCCTTCCCTACTACGGGAAGCACAGATAGCTCAGCGGCATCACTTCCACTATAAACTTTGTCTAAAATATCCTGCTTAGCCTTGTCTCTTCCAGCAACACTGCGATCAAGCACATAGGCACATTGATCTAACGGATTTTGGATGTCATCACCACTCGAGTTTCCAGGATGATGTTCACTCAAATTAAATTGATCTTTCGCAGTGGCTATGTTTTCTAGCTTTTCACGAAGGTCTTTTATTTTATGACTCAAACAAAAGCGTAAAATGATGGGATTTGAGGGAGACACATAGTACCTTAGTTGACGGCAAGGATGACCTTCATTAGCCTTGCGTAACTTAGCATCAAAGGCGACTTCATCTAAGAGGTCATCAATATCATAACTAAGACTCTTGAGTTTGCGTAACCAAAGGTTGATTTTGTTAGCAGCAGGTTGCTTGTTGTTGTCCCCCATGTACCCTTTCTCCTCGGCATCTTTAATGACAGCACAAATGGCTTCCATCTTCTCAGCCATGACCGCGAGATCATGTTTAGCAGACTTTGCTGCTTTAAGCTCTTCAAAAGCATATTCGCCAGCAACGGAACTAAGCTTACCAACAATAGAATTGGCTAACATTTCAATCATTTTTTATTTGTATAATTTAAAGGATTAAAAAAGAAGTTGTGAATAAGCAAGATTTGAAAAGGAAGTAATAATAATATTAATATGTACTATTATTTGTATGTTGTAGGTTCATAAAATAATGAATTTTGAAATGAAGAAGATAGGTGAAATCATTTATTTGATTAGTTTTTATATATAATGTTTTTCAATAAAATACACTTCACGCCATAACTATTCTTTTTAATCACGGCCAAACAAAGAATATAGTAGACACAAAATGTGTAAAATGTGTAGTCGCTTTGTTAATTGACTTATTTTGAGGGAAAACACTGAAATGAGTGTAACGTAGTAACTAATTCTAAGCTTTGCATCAAAAAACATAAAAACTAATTCTAAGCTAAGAAAGGAATCACAGTTTCATTCAATTCTCTGCCAAATATTAACTTTCACACCATTAGGAAAAAGGTACTGCGAAGAATATAATACGTAGTAAATAAAATTAAATGAAAATGAGTTTTTATAATCTAAAACGGGTCATAGGGCATCTCGAAGTCACCAGAAATATATGGTAGAAGGATGAGCCCAAAAGAAGACGGCCCTCAAAACAGCATCTGAAAGCTGAAAATGAAGGCTAGCACACACTTTTTTTTTTGTTCTTGGCCCCGAGAAAAAAATGTTTCAAAAGTGTACATAGTGTATGTTGGGTTAAAATCCCACGAAATTTTTGGGGTTCGAAGGTCATTAGTTGGTACCAGAAGAGTGAGAAAAGTCAATGTGTCCTTACTTCGAAAATCCTATTTGAAGAAACTTAACAAGGTTTTACAGGCTAAAATTGAGCATGAGGCATTCTAGTCAAATTGACCTAAAATATATGGTACAAAAATAGGCCGAAAATCAAGAGCCCGAAATAAGCCTCCGAAAGTCGAAAATAAAGAATGTAATTCACATTTTTCGGGGATTTCAAACATGGTGCGCTTCTATGGTCAAAAAAGAGCCCCGAGCAGCTTGTAGGGAATCTAAAGGT
Source organism: Suaeda aralocaspica (assembly GCA_016808085.1). NCBI lineage: Eukaryota > Viridiplantae > Streptophyta > Magnoliopsida > Caryophyllales > Amaranthaceae > Suaeda > Suaeda aralocaspica. The sequence goes on from PYUH01000019.1 coordinate 126,372, forward strand.
CACAATACGGCTCTGGGAGAGCGAAAAACACTTATGTCCCCTTTTTCAACAAACTAAAAAAAGGGAAGTAACAAGACTTAACAGACTGAAATTGATTGTGGAGCGTCCTTGGGTCTTCCACAAGTCCACAACACGTGAAAAAAGACAAGGCAAAAATGAGATGGAACCCGGGATAACCTCGGACAAAGTTGGAAATGAAGGCTATATTTCACATTTTCAAGGAATTTAAGGTACCAAGAAAATCACTGAAAATTCTACATGGTGCTTCTATGGTCAAAAGAGGGCCTTTGAGCAACTTGTAGGGATTCGAAATATCATAATACGGTTCAGGAGAGCAAAAATACTTATATTTCCTTTTTCGATAAACCTATGAAAAGAGAAAATAACAAGGTTTAAAAGGTTGAATTCAATCGTGGGCTTCGTGGGGTAATTTTAGGGGTGAAACTAATTCGGTCTAAAACCGAAAACCGAACCGCACCAGACCGAACAACTAATTTGGTTCGGTCTCGCATTTATTCTGGTGCGGTTCGGTGTGGGAAAATTCAGAAATTCGGTGTTCGGTTTGGAGCGGTTTGGAGCTAGAAATTTTCGGTCTAAAACCGAACACCAAATTTATGGCCTTTTAGGCCCAAAAATAAGTGGCCCAAAAAAAACCCTAAACTCTCACAAAAAAACCCTAACCCGCCTATGTCTCTCCCCTATCTCTCATTCTCTCTGAAGTTATAAACCACACCGTTAGCAAATAACTTAGATCATAACAAGCGTGTAAGTTATGTGTACATTTTTGTTATTGATACTATCTGAGGCAAATTTTTTCTGTCTAAAATTGTTTTTTACATGAATTGGATTTTATTTGAAGAAAAACGCAGTGATATCATGGGAAAAGTTACTAAAACACACCAAGCAATTCAGTAAGCAAAAGTTTTCTCTGAACCTGAGAACTAAATTTTATTTTTTTTATCCTCTTCACTGTAAAATTTTCTGCAAGTTTATTTAACTTGTCTGTATTCAATATTTGTTTGCTAGACTTGGAGAATATGGCACTTGGTGATGATATCGATCAAGTAGTTGTGGATTGATGAAATAAGGGAATTACTATCGTTGTTCACTTGTTGATACGCCTTGCTAAGCCTGTACTAGTGTTCTTGTTGTTTTGTACTTCTATTGTTGCTCTACTAGTAGTCTATTTACCCTATTATCTATGTATCATTGTTGATGTATCATTGAATTGTTGTATTTGTGTGGTGGTTTCATTAAAACTCCAGTAATTGTGGTTGTATTAATTTGATATTTTACAATGTAAACTTTAAACTTTGAAATTTCCCAACTTGTTAACTTGTTATGTAATTATGTTAGGCAGATTGTTTAATAGGTATTAGATAGTAGCTATATGCATAGCAAAATTAAGCAGGATGTGTGGGAAGAAAAGCAGAAAAAATTGTACTTAAAAAGTATGGTTTGGTTTGGAGTCAAAAGCGGAAAACCGAAATTTTATGGTTTGGTTTGGTTTGGATTATAATATATTTTGGATTGGATTGGACTGAAAAATCAAAGACCGAAATATAATGGTTTGGATTTGGAGTTGGTCAAAGTCCAAACCGCACACCGAACTTTCACCCCTACTTAATTTACAGCAAGTGGTAAAAAGGAAAGGCAAAACTAAGACTAAATCCGTGACAGTACAGTCCTTTAGAAGCCAAAAATAAAGGCTACAACTCACGGTTTCGGGGTTTGGGGTCCCGAGAAAAAATTGATGAAAATTTTACATGGTGCTTATATTGTCAAAAGTGGTTCCCAAAGCAGCTTGTAGCGATATAAAAGGTCATAATACAGTCCCAGGAAAGCGAAAACACTTATGTTCCCTTTTTCGATAATCTAATGAAAAGAAAATAACAATGTTTAAGAGGCTGAAATCGGTCGGCGGGGCATCCTAAGGTACATCTACAACTGGGGATGGTCATGGGACGGGTCTTGACAGGATCAGACTCGACCCTCATTTTTTGTAGTGGACCCAAACCCACCACCAATACCCTTAGATGGGTCTGAATTAATTTTCATTGTGCTAAGAGGTAGAACCCCGAAAAATAACACATTAGTTTCTGATGTAGCTTTTAAGGATTAGATTAAAGTCAAAATTCTACAGGCAAAATAATGGTAGTGGACAAATAGCTTTTAGAGTAGAGGTTAGAATAACATATAGAGATTGAGGTAGTTTTTCTCAAAAGCTAAAAAAAAACTAATATTAGTTTTTGAGGTAGAGATTGCCATAAGCTAGTAAATATTTATACTGATTTACTATTTGAACAACAAAATTTGCCAAACACTCATTTCTAAAGCACCTAATTACACAAGAAATTTCCAATTGCCACTATTCACAGCTATCTCCACAACTAACCAACTAGAACTACTTTCGCCTAACACATCTTAAATCTGACATTTTAAAAGGTCTAAACTCCCAAATCACTTGGGGAATCTATTGCAACATTTTAACTTTGTGGTAGACTTTATTGCAACGATAAACATGACACACAAATGCAAAAACATGATACACAATCTCAGTATCGCTAAACATCAGCAAAATCCGACTCAATTTGAACTTGGAGAAAAAATTTAAAAAGAACAAATGCTAGGAAACTTCAATCATTATCATCATTCACAAAAGATATATAGCTCATTAACCTCAATTTTGCAAGATTAGAAGAATTCTAAATCCAGACTTGTATATCTTACCCTCTTATCAGCAAAGAACAGTTACACCCATGCCCCGATTCCCTGCACATTCAAGTACTCCACATGTTGCCAAGAATCAAGATAATGCAACAGGGAAATGTATCTTGGTAAAGCTACACCAATGTTTAGTGACACCCATCCCGTTGGACAAGGGTGCCTTTCGAAGTTACAAAAAAAAAATAATAAGAAAACAAAACGATAGCTCACTCGGGAAGAATTATGCAATTCAACACTGATGCCAATTACATAAAGGTGTTAAGGCAATCTTCCATTTGTATACCCAACCAAATTCGGCCAAAAATCCGAGAGACCAGCTGTGGAGCTTCCATCCTTCTATGGGCTGCACAGGTTTTTCAGGTCTTCTTCTTTAGCATACCATGTGGGAATTATCTTAGAAATATGAGGATGAAGGTCCTTGTAAGCATTTCTGATGGTTCCTTCGGCAACACCAGTAGCCAGTGATATATCTGCAAAAAAACAACAAAAAATGACAGGATTAATTTAGTTATTCTCTTGTTGGGACAAACTAGAAAAATTTGTCATCCAAATTTACAATTGGTTATCGGTACAGCAAATCCAGACACTTGAGCATAATATGCATCTTTGTTCAAAGAGCTAATTTAAGTATAGCAGGGAATTATCGCCTTATATAGCCTTTTTATAGCCTTATAGGTACAAGGATTCAAGCACAAAACCAATTAATTCCAAAAACCCGACCTATCATTGAGCTGCTCAAAATAATTTCACCTCCAATTCACATTAGCTCAATATAATCTCAAGTTGACCCTTTCTTCTTAAGGATAACCCATTACCTATATGATGCTCTAATTCAATATAATTTCAGCTTTGCCACTTTTCTCATTTTAGACCCATACTTATTTTCATTGGGCTGCTCAAAATTATTTTGACCTTCACTTCACATAAGCTCAACATAATCTCTCTTTTGTCCTTTCATCTCAATCTTAACCCAATAAGATAGATTGTTAACACAATATAATCTCACCGTTGCTCCTTGATTTCTCATATTTAACCAATTTGAATCCCTACTTGCTAATCATAAATTAAATGACCACTACTTGGATTTATTAAAAATGTTTGTCTTATACTACCTCAGTAATCGATTACTTGCAACAAAGGGTATTATTTGTGAGACATAAAATATTCATTTGTTGCAAGTAATCGATTACAGAGGAGGTAGTACTTAAATAAACTTAAATTGTAGAAATCATTGTTAGCTATGTTAGCAAATTGGGGAATAAAACAACTTTTTTTGGAAACCTACAAGTCTACAACTGCAGATAAACATTCAAATGGGTCCAAAATGAGAAGCTTTAGGTGAGACTATGAAATGAGGGATTATTAGAATCAACTTCCGAAAGTCAATTATTATGGGAGGAAACATGATCCTACCAATCATCAAACCACATCACATCAAACTCGTACACTTTCATCCACTTCAAACTGAGCAACCAAAAAAGACAACACAATTCACACTGAACTGCAATGAGTGTATCCAACCTCTGAAGATGAAAGGTTAACCATCCCACCAAAAAGACCAAAACCTTTGTTCCCGGTTCAGTTTAGAAGACAAGCCCAATCCCAATAGCCTTAATCGTTGTACACTTTAAGAGACAAAAGCAATCATACAAAGGGATGGAGTTTTGTATTAAAACTCAGCGGTACTACCAATTTATTGAATCACATAGCAACTTTTAATGCAGGACATGCTTAAAAGAAGATAATTGCTTAACTATCAACCTTTTAAAAATGACCCCATCAGGGAAAAGCAACCATACCAGTAAAAGGGGTTTCCACATGTTTAACAAACCCATTCAAAACGACAAAACCAGAGAGACAAACCTCTAAGGGGTTTCTTTTCCTCTGAAAGTTGAGTAATAATATAAATAACTGCTGCTGCAATGGAGATAGGACTTCTCCTGTAAAGATCGCAACAAATAGCATGTTAGTAAGCATACAATTTTGTTTCTTATACATGTCAAACAGGTATAAAATGAGGAATCTCACTAGCAAATTATTGTACACCAACAAGTAACAATGTTCAAAAAACCATACTTCACCAAAATAAAGGACTATAAAAATAGCAATACTAAACTATTCGAAAAACCCTTAATCCACAAGGAAACAAGTTCTAAAAATCAAGTGTATGTAACCAACAGATCCTTTCAGAACAACTCTTCTCTTTCAGAGTTTCAGCTAGCTTAATTACAAGTCATAAAACCTATAGTTTCAATTTCATATATCTCAGCCTTGTAAGATAATTGGTATTTGTTGAATGTTACTACAAAAAACAAAAAACATTTTCCATCTCATTCAAAATGATTTAGGGGCTATTAGATTCACATTACATGAAGGGAAAGAAATTAAAACAAAGAAAAGTGTGAAGAAAGAAACCAAGACAGGTCAACTTTGGTGTGGGATATATAAATAATTTTCCAAAAAGATTCAGGTTCAAAAAGAAGATGAATGAATAAAAATAATGCTCTTCAGTCAGTTACAACCATAACCAACTAAACAAGGCTGTCATACGGCCATACCTCCCAACACGAAAGTGGTCTTCTACTCTCACCACCACTCTTTGTTCCTACCTGTTGACTAAAACTCTAAAAGCCATGATATCACTGCCAAAATTCTTCCTTCTTCCCTGCCCCCAAACCAAAAAAAAAAAAAATATGTATATATATATATATATCTTCTTTATTCTTATTTGGATTATATGAGGGGTTGGAGCACTAGTAATCGTCGGTGATAATTAATTGATAAATTCAACAACTACAAAAGGGGAGGAATTCAGGCAAAGTCAAATGATGACACTCTGTTTAGGATACATGGTGAACGCTAATTGGAAAATACATGCCTAGTAAGTTTGGAGAAAATGGCTCAGTTTGAACTTGAGATACCAATTACAGCATAAAATTCCACTTTCTACAAATGTATTCTCCTAATATAAATCATTGTATTGATGAGTCTGTGACATTATAATATGCAATAAATATACAGAAAGGTAAATATGACTATTTAAAATGACTGGTCTAATAGACTGAAAGCTAAAAGTACCTACATCAAAAAAAAAAAAAGTCCCTACACAGCTAAGCAACAGTTTATTGTTCAGCCAAAACAAAGTAAACAAGATAGAACTACTGTGCATTATAAAGTAGTACCTAATATCAATTTCTTCTGATTTTTGAACAGCTTCTTGAGCAGCCTTCATGGCTTGGTTATTCATACCAAGATTTGAACAAAAACGTCTCTGAAAAAAGTGACAATCCCATTTCAGTCAAATACAACTACTCTTATCCTGAAAACATTTAAAAAAATAATCCTAAAACGTTCTTGCGATGAAAGATGTCTTTACCAGAAAATCTCCAGCATGTATAGTTCCCATTTCCACTGCCTGTCCCATTTCACTCTCCAGCTGTTTCACAATGTATTCTTTGGCTCGACCAATCTCTTTTTTCGTCGCTCCATTGGCGACAGAACAGATTTCTATATGAAATCCACATGTTCAACGAAGCTCAGACACATAAAATGGAGGTAGGTCCATATTTGATAAGAATCTAAGGCTGTACCCTTTACTGTGCGAGGTTTGTCCTCCTGCCGACAAGCTATGTATAAGCAAGCAGCCAATATTGCATCTTGATTCCTTCCTCTACTAGACTTCTGGTCTTCTACCTTCTTGTATATTTCACTAGCGCGATCCTGTAAAAGATAAAAAGACCCATCACAACCAATTGTAACAGGATCAAATACAGAAGCAGCAAAAAAGGTAAAATTAATTGCGGTAAGGGTAGGTTCAGCAACAAGAAAATAAAGCAGCCTTAGCACAACATCTAAACAATGTTCTAGATCTAAAACAATGTTCTCACTTCTCAAGCACCATGCTCTCCGTGTTACAACTTAGAGCTCTACAACTATGGCTACAGGCACACACCAATAGACTCCTTAATAAAGGTGAACTAGTGAAGGCACCAATCAAAGCAAACCTATGATCATGTATGATGAGGCTAATTACTCCACCTAACAGCATAAAGAAGCCAAAAATATGAAAGAAGTAGAAACAAACAAATCCTTCATAGACTATAGTGTTGCATTTTGTAAGCAACACCATATAGAAGCCTTATCCTAGGTTGCACCGAGTCAAGAACAGGGTTGAAAGAGAATACGGTTATGGGGACCGAAAACGAAAAAATATTATAAAAACAATGTTAGTGAATACCACCAATTATAACATGAAGAATCAAAATCAGGGACGAACCGGGCTCTGGGTCGACTATCCATTAGAACTGCCCATGCTACATAGGCCTTATCCCGTATTTTTTCTGCTAGAACAGATCTACTAAGGGAACAAAGACAAGTGATATAAAACAAAAGATTCAACTCATTCAAGTAATTTAACAAACTTCAGCTAGCCAACACGTTTCAAACAAATTATCATACAACTGCCATTGAAGCAATAAATACAGAAATAAAGTTAAAGCAAAGTACATACCTTTATGGTTGAAACAAGACCCAACCTGGGAGGTTAAAAAAATCACCATTAGCTTAAGCCTATAAATAAAAAGTAATTTAGGCTAACTAAGCCTTCACAATTAGGAAAAAGGGCAAAACATGCAATATCTTGAAAATTTCTACATCAAGTGTCAATTTATGTGACAAGGACCAACAAAGAGCACATAAATCTGCAAAATCAGCAACCAATTACTTGTGAGAGATATATCTAGTATGTACAGATATTCTCAAGTCCTAAGTCAAATTAAAAATCTATTTAGAAAGATCATGAGATAATCACAAGTCAAAGGTACATGGTGTATAAACTGAACAAAATAGCATAGATGACATATTGACAATGCTTCACATCTAAATATTTAGTCAAACGTCACATATAGAGCCTTTGTGGCAAAAATGCCACCAGGAGCCTTAAGCCTTTTATTGATAGAGCCTTTGTAGACTTCTAGTAAAGTTGCCACCAAAGGCACTTAATAGATTCCAAGAGATCAACTTACACACAAGAAGACATGGAAAAGTGAGATGAGAGATGTAGACAAGAATGAACAAGGGCAAGGTAGAAAAGAAAACACTAAAGCATCAGATGCAAGAAATTGCAATACATAGAACAATCACTTCAATGTTCACACCAACAAGACATATATTGGTAAGAATTTCTCGTCAAAATTAAATTACTACATATTCATAAAATGATTTCATCCTTCATAGTCCACATATGATCAGGATCAATAAAAAAAAATTAGCATCAAAGTCTATCTACCACATAGTTCCAAGGATATCCCCAACACCTTACATTGAATGGCCATAATAAGTAACCCTCCCTCTTTAGCTTAATGGATAGAACATTCAAAGTTTCAAACAATACGTCAACAGTTTATCCCAAGTATGAATAATACTGAGTTTGGCATTACAGGAAAATAGGTTTTTAATTTCCTAAGTTAGCCCAAACCTTTATATACTTAACAAAGGACATAGATGACCTGAACAAAAGCCATTAACAAAATTGATGAAAAAGGATCATGAACAATTGGGCTACCAAAATCAGCTTGCAACAGGTGGAAAGGGATGGTCATGAACAAAGGGGGTGGCTCTTGATTTGTGTAGCCTAACTCATCATTTTGGAAATGGTTGCTGACTATATTTAATAAACACTCAATAGGCATAGAGAATCTTATTGCGGATACTTAACTTCCATAAGTAATTTCTAGCATCTTATCTTCACCACTCACTACAGCTACAGCATGCATTCAACACCACCAAGTTACCGACAACCTTAAAACCCATGTAAGAAAATCCATTGCAATACACAGTGCAACAGGACCACTTGTAAATATAATCTAATTTCACATAAAAACTAAGGGCAAAAGTAACACTTTCTTCTTCAACTCACCTCCCACTATCCTAATCCACCATCAATCCACTTCCAATCAAATATATATATTCACCATTACTACTAGAACAAATAAACCCTCACTATAGCCTATTACACATAACTGTCTTCAATTCCCAAGAATTCTTCTACTCACTCAATATTGATCAACCTACATTTTTCCCAAAATCTATCTTACAAAAAACCAATAAACCAATTTTGCACATTCACTGTCAGGCTTTAGTGCTTTACACCTACACGCAGCCACACTCTGTCGGGGGCACAAAAAATCTTTTTTTTTTTTTTACTTTTCTTTCTCATATTCAGTGTAATACAAGTTCACCAGCAACATAAAATTTCACACACCTACTCCACTACTTCCTACATATCCCTAAAACATTACTTACAAGATTCAATTTTCACCGATAATACAACAATTAACAAACTAAACCACGAATGACGAACCGACAGCATAATGTCCTGTTGATAACTGTCATCCGTCTACCTTCAAATGGAGAAAAAAAACTCCCAAATTCCTAGCGCAATATCACCAAAATCATTACAATATTACATCACAAATTACTCCTCAAAACATTAAATTCCATCAAAAAAAAAAACAACTTCTTTAATCATAATCTTCCAAAAAACCAACTAAATCAAATAAAGAATCCACAATTAAGTTCCTTGATCAACGAATAATAAATACATATCACTCCTAAAGTCATGAATTAACACAATTAAAGCACATAACAACAACAATCGAATCGACGAAAAACAAAGAAAAGAAAACAGACCTATCAGCCATAGTAGCAATGGTCTTAAACGCCTGAATTAGACCTCGATCAGGATTCGAGCCGCGATTCTGCCACCGCCCCAACGAAGACGACAAGTAATCCCCAGTCGTACCATTCGGCTTCGATATCACCGTAGACAACCCTCCGTCGGACAACAACGGATTAGTGGGACCACCGACACGTACGGGATCATTGTCATTGGACTCATTGGCGAATGTTCGCCACTCGGAGGTCTCGTCTATCGAATGCGATTCGAGGACGAGACCGCACTCGGAACACACCGTGTCACCCGCCGAGTGATCGAATACCACCTCCGTATGCTTCTTGCAATCGCTGCAAAACGCATCTCCCATGATCGTTTGATTGGTGTAATCAAAGGAGATATTTTTAGCTAGAAATTAGTGAAATTTAACCAAAAATTTGTGAAATTTATGAATGAATTTGTGAAATTTAAGTTAGAATTTGTGAAGAGTAATTAGATGCAATTGAATGAATGAATGAATTTGTATGTGTTTTTTGTGTTATTTAATTTTGTTATTTTTTTTATTATTATTTTTGTGTATGAAAAGGGGAAAAAAATTAGGGTTAGGGTGAAAATTTGGGGGAAAATGAGAGAAGAGAGAATCGGAAATGAAGAAGGGGTGTGGGGGTATTTATAGACGATGAGGAAGGAGGGTTGGGAAGGTTTGGTGGATTATTAGGAAAGTCATGGGAAATTGATGTAACAATACTCAAAAATTAATTTATAAATTTTAATTGTGGGGCCAATATGCAATTGCAAGTTTGTAACCTTTTGACGAAATTTTGCGGTTTAACTACGAGATGTTCCTCTAAACATAAATTAAATTAATTGAATTTAACTATTAACTATTACGTAAATTAAATGTAACAAAATATATATCATATGTTAATTCAATGATATTAAAATACATTAAACTATAATGAAATAAAAAATTGCAAAGAGTAAGGTTGTACGCTAGTTTAGTAGTAAAGAATTATAGATGAGCAAAGATATTTGAAATTTTGTGACAACTTTTTGATTGAATTAACTTGTTAGGTGCTACCAAAGGCAAAAAAAATTGTTCATTTTAATTAAAATATTTACATTAAAGATATTTATTGAATATTTTGAGTAGGCAATTATATAATACAACCGGTTGTACCATGTACATCCTCATTCATAGTAAATATCTGCGTATTTAAAGTTTTTATAATATTTATTTTTCAACACTTAATAACATAACTTTGAAATTTTACTATGCTTTGTAAATCTTCATCAAATACAGGTTGAAGTTAATTTTCTAATCTTATACGAGATATGCATGCTCATCTGATATATATACTACTTCTGTTTCCAATTAATTGCAACACTTGAATATTTTATGTCTTACATAAAATACTCAAGTGTTGCAATTAATTGGAAACGAAGGTAGTATAAATACGTATCAATAACAATAGGGGTGTTGAATTTGGTCCAATTCTATTCATTTCAGTAATTTCTTAGTCAATACTTAGTATATTATATTTATTTTAATTAAACTAACTTACATCCAGTTCAGTGAATTTAATTCAGAGAAGCAAGGCATAACATTTGCAATTTGCAAGTTGCAACTATGCAAAGTAGGGCTGAGCAAAAATATTTGAAAATCTGAAAATCCAAAAATTTGATCTGTATTTGATCCGATTTTTAGGATATTTGATACGAAAAAGCGGATATCAAATACCTATTCAAATATCACTTTTGTTCTTTCAGATATTGAATCGAATGTCTGAAGTTTTTTGCTAACGGATAACTAGATATCAACTTTTATGTATTGAATCTACCAAAAATATAGGTCATTCTTATAAAGTTCCGACTTTTGAGTATACTAAAATAGTAAACTCAATAATCTTACGTAGTACTTCTACAAAAATTAAGTTATTATGTGCGATTGCTAAAGGACAAGATTTAACATATTCATTTCATTTGATTGGTACCTATATTGTCTTGTCGTATTTTTGTGTTGCAAATATCTATGTTTTATTTTGTGAAAGTAAAATTAGAAAATGGATATTCAGAGTATCCGATCCGAAAATTATTGGATATCAAATATGGATATCCGAAAATTTTAAATACGGATACATATATTAATTTTCCAAAATTTTGAATCAAATATCCGATCCGTGCTCAAGCCTTATTGCAAAAAAGGGAACTAAAAAAAGTAGTTGGTGCATAAATGCTTTTGGGCTTATTTTAATACAACAAATAAGTGAATCAAGCCCATATATATTTTAAATGTGGAATTTGATGAAGCCCACTAGTTTTGGTTTCAGACTTGCTCACAACCTGGTCTACAGCCTACTGATCAATATATCATAGCTTACTATTTCTAGTGGTTTTACTCCGTAGCATCTGAACAATGTGTTGCATCTCTTTTACTACCTATAATATTTGGCGCTACTTCGGTGGCCGTTTGAAAGATTGTCACCAAAGTCTTTAATAGTCAAATGAATCATAGTTACATGTTTTAGATAATATAACTACCTACTATGTGAGTTAGTTATATGTGGGGTCAAGTTAATCTAATTAATATATTGACTATGTTTAATTTTGTAAAGTATTAATAATAATATTATTATTATAATAATTTTCCATAATTTTTTTAACGTTGAATTTTCAAACCCTATTCAAAGACAAGACGCAAGGATGAAGATGAAGATGGCGAAGCGTAATTCGCACATTCGCACACAGTAAAAAATATATACGAATTAAGATCTATGAATGTTCACATAGGACACTTGAAAACCTCTGTGATGGCTGTTAATCTTTGGTTAACTAAATTTTCATTAATTAGTGTCTTTGTAGTTTGAATTTAAGAATATTTGTTTAAAATTAGGGATTCTAATCGCCTTTTCAGTAATTATGTTAATTAGAGCAATAAATTTGCTATTTTTTGATAGTTTTTTTTATATGTTTTAAGGATTCCGCCGTGTAATATGTTTTCCGGCAAGCAGTTACAGTAAAAAGCAATTTGGGGAAGACGACCTATTTGGGAAGATGACCTATGGGGAAGACGACTTCGTTGGCACGTGAACAAATAGGAAAAAAAATACGTATGGTAATCACCATAGAATATTATGGCTATACCCATTAACTTAAAAATGACCTAATAATTTGCAGCGTGTCAACTCTGGTAATTCGACAAACAAACTTTGGTAATTACCTTTTAAGCCTTGATTATACGTATTTTTTGCAATCATATGAAAATAACTTTCACGAATAATTGTAGAATATATGGTGTTAAAGAAATAAAGTAGTTTTTCCATAATAATAAACTTTTTACTTATACCAAGCATAAGAATATATTGTGTTTGTAGCTGTTTTCTAATATTACACATATATAATAATGTAAATTTAAAGATTTCAGATTTTATAAATCAAGGTTTTGCAGTTTTAGTTTTTTTTGTTTGTTTGTTTGTTTTTTTTTTTTTTCAATGGAAGCCATTGATGGAGTTTAAAGCATTCAAACAATTTTCAATATTACAAGAATTTTCCTAATTTAATAAATATCGGAGAAAAAAAGATTTTTCCTTATTTACTAAATATTGCAAAAAATATTTTTTTTAAGTGGTTTCTTCATAACTACCTTATCTAAAGTTTTATGTTATCTAAAACATGTGGTTGTAATTTTTTTTGACTTTTTGAAGACTTTGGTGGCCGTCTTTCAAACGACTACTGAAGAATTTTAATATTATGTAGGCAAAACTAAGTGTTTTTTCTTTTCTTTTCTCTTTTTTGGTGAGATTTAAAAAATCTAATTATTGTACATAAATATGTATATAAATACATTTTTTTGATATAAAATTATTGCACATATAGTGAGAGTGTGGCGATTTTTTTTAATTAATGGAACAACTTTTTTTTTTTGGCATGTATTTCTTTAATTCGCATCTTATATATTTTAATTAGTATAAAGGATCGGAGTTACAAAGGCATTACGTATTACAAAGAGAAGAGGGATTTTAAACCTTTGTAAGGTTGTAACCTATATTTATATTATATGCATACCTTCAATTTTAACCATTATGGGCTATGTCAAATTAAACTTCTATAATAAAGGTTAAAAATAATACCGTATTTATTATCATTCACTTCCCAACTCGACGAAAAATTCAATTGTGGTAACTGTTAAGGATGCACGTACAATGCCACGCCCACCGGTCGTACCATCAAGGAAATAGAATGCTCTTAATAATCTCAACCAAGCAAATACTCTGGACTGGAGTATAAAATTCAGGTATTCACGTAACACAACACTTAACAACTAACATGCATAAGTATAAATAATGGTTAATTAATTACTTAATTACTCAACTTGGCAACTTGCAAGCAAACCAAATGGCTAAGCTAAGAATTCTTGTGATTAAATAAGAATCCTATAGTTCCAATTTCCCATAATGGAAGACAACCAAATACGGAGTACGTACTAATATACTTTGCTCATCTTTCTATTACTCCCGTGACATTTTGGTAAATTAAATGTATACACTTCAATTCCTTACTGTAAGGGGCACGTGATCTTTTTTCTCAACCTTCATAATCGATCATCTGTAATGAAGGGGGTATCATTTGTGTGACATAAAAAATTCATTTGTTGTAAGTAATCAATTAGGAAGGTAGTATACTGTATACATAATAGTTTCAAAAAATTTTGCCGCTCTAGTTTAGGACACTTATTAGTTGCAACTCATATAGATTGATTTTAAGTGAAAAATATTGGGTCCAATGCTTATTTACTCGATTTATCAAGTTGAAACTCTCAAACTTGAGTGTAGCTATATATATGTTGGTATAGGACTCTTCATCCTAGTAGAAGTTCGAGGTTTGAACCCTAGAAAGAGCAGACTCTTCATCCTAGTAGAAGTTCGAGGTTTGAACCCTAGAAAGAGCAGATGTTGCTCTTGAGAAGTTGAGAAGTCCAATTTAAAGGATTTATATACTTCGTAAGTTCGTATCAATTTAAACTTGATATTCTTCATTTCTTCGAGGAACAAAATTTTCATATACGTACCTAATACAATATTAAGGTGTGGTATTCTAGTTTAGATTTTAAGCATAGTCACTACTTCACAATTCGAATGGATAATGTCTTGTTTTGATTGTCCAACTTTGATATAAAAAAGCCTAATCCACTTACATTCATCCTAATAAAATACAACATCTAGGGACATATTCACCCAATAATTTAGATAGTAAAAGCCATTTCCCAAAATGTTCACTCTTTAAGCAAAGTTTGATAAACAAAGCACATGTTGCACATGTGCTCAGATTCGTATCCGTAGACCATAGTGATGTTCGCCTTCATAAGGTCACATGATGACATATTTGTGCGAGTATTATAATTTGAGTAGTGATATTCGATTAGTTTTGATAATTTTTTTTTAATACGCATATATATTATCCTTTTGTTGTAACTCATTGTTTATGAGATATTATTATTATTATTATTATTATTATTATTATTATTATTTTCGCACTTTATGTTTACAAGAAAAACAATTATTAAATAAAACTTAAAAGGAATTTGGAAATTAAATAAAGGAGTGACAAAGTCATTGTGATTATATGAATAAAAGCATGAAAAACAGAAACAAAAAATAATAAAAAGATAGAAGAGATTTGGTAAGGACAAATTCTTAAATAGTTAAATTAAAACAAAATCAGTTAGGGATGGTAATGGGGCAGGGCGGGGCAGGGCAAGGCGAGTGCGGATACCTCCTCCTTCACCTCCTCCTAAAATTGTCATACCCACTAGTCCACTATCCATGGCGGATATAAATGTCAAATCAATACCCACTAACATGAATCATATAAACAAAAACCCGCATTCGCTCTATCATATATGTGGATATCCATTACCCACCAAAGTCCGCCAAACTCTACCTATTAGGTCGTCACCACGTGGATATTCATTATTCACCCACCACTAATTACCTATTTATTCCAAATATTCCCCGATTTTTTGTAGGGATGCTAAATCATAACCAATTATTTTTTGTTAGTTAGTTAGTTAGTTCCCATGTTTCATAATTTCTAACCACAAATAAGAACATAACAATTATTGGCAATTATATATTGTCCTGGATCACCTACAACACTTGATAAAGGAACAAACTTTTAAAGACTGAATTGAGCATTGATTGTTTAAGGTACGGTTCACCTATAATACGTGGTAGTGGTGAAAATAAGGTAGGATCAGGATAGCCCTCCAAAAATCAAAAACTAATGAAGGCTATTTTTAGTGGCCTACAATAGAATCAAACAATAAAGTAATATAACTACGGAGTAGTATTTTTGTATTTACTTGGAAAATACTTTGTGAATTGTTTACATAATAATAGAGGCTTGGAGCTTTGATCATGTATAGAATAACTTATTTTGCCAACACCATTATTGTGGATTATATGATTGGATAAAATAAAAAATGGAGGACAAGTGAATCCAATCAATACAATATATATGCTACTGACTACAAACTACAAACGGAGTACAAAATGAAAATCAATGAATATTGAAAATAACTTGATAGTAGTACGTAGGTCTACTTTGTCCTAAATAAAGGGGTAAATTGGAAGAAGAGAGTATTATAAACTTCGTATAAATTTTGGTTGGTGATGAACATAAATCGATTTGTTCATGTTAATCATATTGCAGCCGATTTGGTAAATGTATCAATTTGGATGAAACTCCCACAAAACTCCCATAGAAATATCAAATTAAAGAAAAAAATTCCAACATCAATGAAGAATGTATGATTTTTTTTTTTTTTTTTATAGAAAGAATGTAAGGAATTATTGTCAGCATATTGCATTATACTCTTATTTGTAGTAATGTAGTATGCATGTACAGCTGGTGCAAAACAATAAGCGTGTACCAGTGTAATATGCCTTCAAAAATCCAGCATATAGTTCAAAATAGTCAGTGATGAATATTAGAGATAACTGACAAAAAAAGAACAAAAGGATGAGTAGAGAATATGTACGTATCATGTTATGGATTGTTATCCAATAACAAAATAAAGACATTAGTCATGAGAGTGTGACAGTTGATTAGTTGCACTTGCGTTGTTGCGTATAGTAAATTAGATGAATAAAAAGTTAAGTGTGGTTGAAAGGTTTTCAATTGTGTTGACTCTAGCTTGTATAGTGAGTGAAAAAATCTATGAAGAAATAGTCAACTTAGTCTAATAATGATGCCCTGCAATTGACCTACTATTTGGATGTTGGAATTTGTCTCTTTAATTTTGATTTTTCATACTCTAGTGTGAGTGGAGATAGGAGAAAAGAAAACCATGTTGTTTTTAAGTAGCCGCATGGCAGGTGGGGTAAGAATAATCGATCCTACCTACAATCTTCTGGAAATAGAAGAAACGTTTTAACTACTTAAACTATCTCTTAGTCTTTATGATTTAAAGAATTTATAATTTTACTTTCCACTTAAATTACCTCAATTATCATCTTCTTTTGATTTGGCTCAATGTGTAGTTTTTTACATTTTAATTACCGAGTTGCACAAGGTACTCTTCTGTTTAAAAAATGCATTGTGTACCCTTATTAAGGGTTGATTATGCAACAAATGTCCTGTTGTTAAATTTCCGCTAAATAAATCTTATATTTTTGTTAGATTTTGTGGTAGCGGTGGTTGTTGTGGTAAGGGCAGTGGTGAAGTGTACTGGTGGTAGCTAATCCATTCAATTAAATCTTACTAAAATTTTATACAATAATTATTAAGAAGGTTAATTTATTAATTTTTTAAATTGAGGGTATTATAGTAATTTCATAATAACTGTTGAGGAAATGATGAAAGTTAATGTACTTATTTAATTAAGGGGTACAATTGTAAATACATATCAACGTTTTATTGACGGAAATCCAAAAAAAATGCATTTGGTGCAGGGCCAGCCCTGAGGGTAGGCCAAGAGTGCGGCCGCCTAGGGCCCACGACTGGTAGGGGCCCATACAATGTTTTTTTAAGCTTCCGCTAATGGAGGTTGAAGAAGCTCACCATATAACTTGAGTTAGAGAAGGTTGGATGAGAGAATAAGAAATTTTACTTTAAATGATATTCTAGAGGAACATTAAGGAAAGATTATATTTATTTTGAAAAACTAAAAATTAATTGCATGCATTGATTGATGAACATTCCTAATTTTTTTTTTCAATATTAAATCACACGATAAAGTGGTTTAAAGACTATTCTATAGCACTTAACTTTGGGAATTTAAACAATTAAATAAATTTCTAATTAGTACATTGTCCAACTCTTCATTAGTTGTTTTAATTACAAGCATTTTAAAAGTTAATTTGTTTTACTGTTTTTAGATTTTTTTGTAAAAGTTTATTTATTTATGTTTACATTTAACTTAACATATAAGTAATTTTTTTTTATCATGGTTAATGTTATATATGGAGTATATATATATTTTTAACATTGAAATAGTTCTCATGAGTTGCATAATTTTTGACAAAATAATTATAATTTTCCTAGTGTGAGCTAGTTTGATTATAGAACTATCGACAAATCGATAATATATATTCTCAAATACTCCATAAACCCGTCAATAGTCTAAGTAGTAGTGTGTATGTGTGTGTATTAATTTAAACACAAACAAAAAAAAATATGAAATGCAACTATTTATTACTTGTATTTTTTGTAACGGCCTTATTAAATTATTTTGCCTAGGGCCCCTAAAATATCATGACCGGCCCTGATTTGGTGCATAATCATAACTTAATAAGGGTATACCATACATTTTTTAAACAATAGGGATACTCCATGCAACCTGGTAAACCTCAAAGATACCCGGTAAAAAAGTCATTTTTTTAAAAATGTAACTATAAATATAAATATTTGAATTATGAATTGAAAACTACGAAAAATCAAATACAACAAGTAATTTGAAATATAGTGAGTATTTTGTACGAAATATAATTTAAACCGAAAATATGTTAAAAATTATAACCTTAATTTTTTTTAATACATACAATTATACAACCTCACATATCCTTATTTCAAGGGAAGGTAACAAAGCTCTAACATAAATTAAGCATAACTTAAGCTCAAAAGTTCACTCTATAAAGCAATTTGTAATTTTTATCTGATTAATGAAATGGAAAGAGACTAGAAAGTGACTTAAATAACATTTCATTACACATGCTTTTAAGTTTTGAGCACAATGCACACAAAAATTTCAATACACTACTTGAAGATGAAATTATCACGAATCAAATGAGCCACTTAAAAACGATGCTGCCTTAATAGGTAACATAGTATCACTAATACAAAAAAACTAATTAAACCTTATTGGTTGTCATTCAAAATCAAATTAAAATCATAATAATCTATTAATGATACCTAACAAAATACCATCGATACTATACCTAATTCAATATCAAGTAACTTTCAAACAACATTATAAATATCATTATTTATTGCAATTTCATATTCAACGATATTATCAACTAGGCTAAGACCATGTTCTTTTAGATTGAATTTTTTGGCACTTCAGTTCAGTTCTATTCAGCACATCTCTATTATAATAACTATTTCACTTCAGTCCATTTCAGTTCAGCTCATTTTAATTAAGCTACGTTTTAGTTTAAAAGAACATGACCTAATAATACGAAAAAAAAAACGAAACACAATCAATTCTCATAATGATACCTACAATTAAAAAATCGAAGTAAAATTACTCTTACTGGACAATGATACCTACCAAAATACTACCGATAGTCCGATACCTTTGCAGTTAACACCACTTGACAAAATATTAATTAAAAAATCCTTGATCAAAGTCAAGTAGCCAGCCAACCCCCCAATCCAAAGCCAAAAAACTACAGCTGCAGTCTGCCCTATGTTTTGGTCTTTCTTTCCCTTCAAATTTCCACGATTTCCCATTTTCACTGTCCATAACACGCTTCTTCCCCTCTCTCTATTTATCCAATTTTTCATTTTTCATTTTTCATTTTCTAAACATTTCTCTGTTTTTCTTTCCACTATCACAAATCTTCATTTCTTCATCAAAAAAATTCTTTTTATTTTTATTTTAAAAAAAAAGCCCAATTAAATTAATTTTATTCTTTTCTCCTAATTTAAAAGCATCTTGTACCTCTGTATATAACCTCGTTTTTCGTGTCATAACCCCATAAAAAACAGAGTTCCTTTTCTTTCTTCTTTACTTCCATATTCTCTGTCATAAAAAGAAGAAAAAATACCCCAAAAAAATTCTGGGATTTTTTCAATTTTGTCTTTTAAACAAACAAAATAAAAAAAAAAATAAAAATGGTGCATTATCAAAGATACTATTATTATCATCAGATGAAGAAAGGAGATAATTTAGGAATGAAACACTTGATTTCAGATGAAGAATCACAAATTGGGTTTATTAATGGAAGTTATTTTAAGAGAGCAATTAGACCTAAGCTTCTCTCTTTCCTCTTTCTCTCTCTTCTTTCTTGTAGCCTTATTTGGACTCCTCAACTCTTTGGTTTTCCTTCCACTTTCTCTCTCCTCTGTAAGTGTTTTTTTTGGCTCTTTTTTTTTGTGTAAGAAGTTGAATCCTCTGTTTTACTCTGTTTTTGTAAGCTTGTTTTTGATTAAAAAAAATTGAACTTTTTCTTAAAATTTGTGATTAATTGTTGTTTTTGGTGTGATTTTGTGGTGAAAGTAATGCAAATTTTAATTTTTCTTCTTTTTTATGTTAAAGTTTACATCTTTTAATTTTTTTTTTTAGCCATTTTTCTGTTAGCTGAATCCCCTGTTTTACTCTGTTTTTAGTATGCTTGTTTTAATCAAAGAATGAACTTTTTTTTTTTTTCATAATCTGAATATTACAGTTTTTTTTCTTTATTTATTATAAATTTTTTGTGATTAATTATTGTTTTTTTGATGTGATTTTTCCAGATTCATTAGGAGCAGAGGATGAGCAAATGAGTTCTGATTTGAGTTCCAAGCTTCCACTTTGTTCTTCTGTTTCAGATGGTATGTTTTTTTCTTTAATTTAAATTACAAAAAATAAAAATAAAATAAAATCTACCCTACCCTTTAAAAATGGAAACTTTTTTTCATTATTTATTATTAGTTTAGGATGAATGATGGTGATATATAGGATAAATTTTGACATTTTAAAGTTTAATTTAAGATGCATTAATTTGTCATTTAGGTATCTTTGAGTAAGCTATGAGTTTGCGTAAATGAATATTCTTCAATCTTCATGCTAAAAAAAAAAAAAAAATAAGAAATTGCAAATTAAGGAATAATTTAGGGTTTAAAATAGTCAAATTTAGTTGCTACAATATGCAAAAGTTAAAAATGAGTGAAGAAAAAGAAAAAGGAGAAAATTATGTATCTTTAGAATGTATTTATGATCTTTGATTGCTTTAGTTATACTTTATTCTTTGATTTAGCATCTTAATTAATGTGTTTGTTAAATCATTGTAAATTTCAGGAACAATATGTTGTGATAGAAGTAGTATGAGAACAGATGTATGTTACATGAAAGGTGACATTAGGACACAATCATCTTCTTTATCAATCTTCCTCTACACTAAAAATGGTCCTAGAGGTTCGCCTCGAATATGGCAAGATGGGGATGAAATCGCGGAAGAATTTGAGTTCCAACACGAAAAGGTTAGGCCTTATACTCGAAAATGGGAGACTAGTGTTATGAGCACTATTGATGAGCTTTCCCTTGTGTCTAAGCATGAGGACAGCCTTTCACAGCGCGAATGTGATGTTGTACATGATGTTCCGGCTGTGTTCTTCTCAACGGGAGGGTATACCGGAAATGTTTACCATGAGTTCAATGATGGTATAGTCCCATTGTATATTACTTCTCAGCATTTTAACAAGAAAGTTGTGTTTGTTATCCTTGAGTATCATAATTGGTGGATAACTAAGTATGGAGATATTCTTTCGCACTTGACTGATTATCCAACGATTAACTTCAATGGAGATAATCGGACACATTGCTTCCCTGAGGCGGTTGTGGGATTGAACATACATGATGAGCTGACTATTGATCAGTCACTTGTGAAGGGAAACAAGTCTATTAAGGATTTTAGGAACATCTTAGACCGAGCTTATTGGCCTCGGATTAAAGGCTTGATTCAAGATGAGGAAAGAGAGAAGCAACAACTTTTAGCATCTTCACCCTCATCCTCACCCCCATTGCTTGAGCTACACAATCAACCAGATAAACCAAAGTTGGTCATACTGTCAAGGAATGGATCAAGGGCGATATTGAATGAAGACTTGTTGGTTAAACTAGCAGAAAGAATTGGTTATCGAGTTGAGGTGGTAAGGCCAGAACGAACCACTGAGTTAGCTAAGATTTATAGGGCATTAAACTCGAGTGATGTGATGATTGGAGTTCATGGTGCTGCCATGACACATTTTCTATTTGTTAAGCCTGGCCGTGTTTTCATCCAAGTAGTCCCCTTGGGGACTGATTGGGCAGCTCAGACTTACTATGGTGATCCCGCGATGAAGCTTGGATTGAAGTACATTGGTTACAAGCTTCTTCCAAAAGAGAGTTCATTGTATGATGATTATGAAAAGGATGATCCTGTACTAAGAGACCCTGATAGTGTGAACAAGAAAGGTTGGGAGTACACTAAGAGGATTTATCTGGACAGGCAGAATGTCAAGTTAGATCTTAAGCGATTCAAGAAGCGCCTCGTCCATGCTTATGACTACATTAGGCAAAATAAAGGATTATTGAGGTTTTGATGGTGTTCAATTCCACTAGTTATTGCCTCTTCTTCTTTGGTTCTTTTGTTCCTTGATTAGGTTTCGGAAAAATGACTTATTGGTTGTGCCCGCGCTCCCTAACACATGGTATGTTCCTAGCAGTTAACCAACCGTCGTACCTAAGTACTCAATCCATGCTATGTTGTCCATTAAAACAACACCGTGCAGCTGATGGGTGAAGTAAGGTTGGCAACCTTAATCATTTCGAAAAAAACCACAACAATGTATAAATTAGTAGATGGTTTAGAAGGAATTTTTTTGTAGAAATTGTAATGTTAATGTAAATGAATTATTATCATGCAAATAATAAGATAGTTTTGGAGATAAGGGACATCTTTAATCTTTTGCAGTTTTGTTACCTCTAATTCTTGTTGTGTAAAGAATCTCAGCTTTACAGATCAAATTGTAATGGAGATGCTTAAAGTATCTTACTTAATTATCCCAACTAAATGTGCTAGAGATATAACATGGCTAAACTGGTGGCCAATTATTTTTTAATAAGTAATTAATACATTTTAATTAATTTAAATTTAGTTTTTAGGATAAATTATTACTCATAAATTTATTATTAATCGTATAAGGGATTGTCCCACCTAGGGATTGGACCTTAATCTATAAAAGACAGTCCAATAAAGTAAATTAAATACTGTTATGATTTTGGGTTTGTCAGTTTGGACCAATGAGAATTGAGAATGTAGTCAATATTTTTTAATGTTATAAAAAAAATATATTAAATGATTCAAATAACGGATATATGAAAGTACGAATGCAGTAGCCTCATGTGAGGATAAATCTATAGTACTACACTAGTGGACTAGAGAAATTGGTGCTCATCCAAGAAACCATGAGAAAGTATGGGTGAATCTTGACTTGCATGTGATGTACAAATTAAAAATAAACAAAGTATTTTTGAATCTTGGATTCATGGATTGTGATTTTTAGTCTCTAAGATTGATATGTGCAAGTAAAAGAATGAAAACATTAGAGTGTGTATCGGAAACAATTTGAATTTGAGTTCTCATCAGCTCATCCAGCATTTAAGAGTATTGACTAGCATCACTTTACTTACAAAGTTATTTCATTCAAGTTAGGGGTTCCACTAAGCAAGTAGTAATTTTCTGACTATTTCAATCGTGTTTTAAGTGCTAAAATGTGCTATGCTAGAAATCGAAAGATAATCAATTACTAAAAAATACGGAGTAGAAATTTGAAGCAAGATATATCATGTAACTCTACAATCTTAAAAACGATAACGGATTACACATGATTAGAGTGTTAATGAAATTCTAGGATTTTGACATAACAAATGCACTCAAATACTTTGACAATGAAGCATTTGTCAAAAAAAAAAAAA
>PYUH01000019.1:151257-191239 GCA_016808085.1 Suaeda aralocaspica
AAAAAAAAAAAAATAAAACTCACAAATTTGCATGATAATGTTGTGCAAGTTCTAACTTGTAAGACTCTCAAATTCAGCTTGTTTTCAACATATATAAACTTGTGAACTAATTTAACAATGATTTAATTAGACTTAAAAAAGCCATTAATCTAATAAGTCATATGATTAGGCAGCCGAAAAATGTATTCCAGTTTGACTTCTAATAGTGGTAGGAAGAGAAGTTTGGTGCTACATGTGGCCAGCCTACATCACCTACCAATGATGAAGTTCATGAATAATTGAGGGGTTTAATGAAACACAACTCCATTAACAAGCATTATGAGGTTGCATTATTGACAAAGATCTCCAAGGTCTGTTCCTTTCGCCTAGATAGGTTTAATAAGTTCAAATCAATTTCAATCTGAGTATCATAAAGTTCTAATTAGGTGTAAGAAATTACGATTTGGTTCAATGTAAGCAGTTAACAAGTGATATTGCATTAGAGTTTTCTTTCCTATTCCATGAGGTCATAAAATCGATTCTTACCACTTGCTATTGTGGGCCTATAGCTCCTTGACACCAAAAACAATTTAATACTATATTGCATTGTTTAGATGGAGCTTTTGATGTTTTTTCATTCAACAATCTACCTATGATATTATTGTTACATACTAGGATGATACAATTTTTAAGGATCACAGGAAGTCAAGAATTAGGATATAGGGAATTTAATTTGTAATGAAGATACAATATGAAAAGGTATTTTGATATGAATTTGAATGCTAGATGGAATGTAACACCATCATCATTCATTAGTACATTAGAAAAATCAATTTTCAGCTAGAAAAAACACATCTAATTCTATTTACACACAAATGTAGCTATAAAAAATTTCCCTAGTCATGTAGCTAAGAAAGCTTCCTAATCAAATTATCAGTTAATCATGTGCTTCAAGTCGAAGCACCATTTGATCTATCTATCGATCAAGCTGATTTTACATCCAACGATTTATAATCTTGGTTGATGATCGTACTGGAGGTGGAGTTTTTGCATTCCTTCTGTCTGTTGAACCTTGCAAAATTTGAAGACAGAAAAGAATGTAAGAAGCACAGCTAATATCATCATATCAATATGAAAAATATGTCACATAAACAGTTTTTTTCAAGTATGTCTTATGTTTCATATCTTCAATGAATGGACAAAGGGATGTTTATTCTGCTTACAAGTATCAGTGGAAGTTGCGCTTCCAAGAGATGATCTTCTAATCGAACCTGGTGGTGGAAGACCGGTTAGTGACTGTCTCCTCACAGCTCTTGCTTTAGCTGTTGGGGGTGATTTTACTTCCCTAGTAACGTCTCTTCCCTTCTTTGATGATGATAGCTCTAACTTCTGTTGTTGACTCCTGTGATTCACAAGAATACTATGTTTAATTCAAGAAAGCAGAAATGATCATGGTCATATGTTAATTGTGTTTAACACAACTGTTTAAAAATGTGTAAAGCTATTATATTACCTTTTCTCGGAGCCATTGATCAACTTTCCAATAGTTCTCAGTGATTTTTTTATTTGAGACCCTTTCTTATTAGTACTTTTTGCAATGCTAGGAGTCTGGATCTCGTTCTGATCAAGTCTTTGCTGCTCTGGTGTCTTCGGAGGTTGTATTGATGGGAATTTTGCTGCACAATCTGTGTAAGTCAGTCCATTTATTTGAGAATCAGCAGCTGATGGAGAGCTCTTAGTTAAGTCAGTGATGCTGATATAATCCTTAGAATTGACAGCCACATTTTCAGCAACTACTGAATGCAGGACTTTCTTTGTACTATCCTTTGGACCTTCCAAGCTTAATCTTCGAGAGCGAAGATATGTGTGTGGAGTTTTAGTGCTCTTTCTAATGTCGGCAATAGGCTTTATAGAGCTGGGATTCTCAATGCTTAGTCTCCGTGATCTTTGAGGGGTTTGCTTCGTTAGCACAGTCTTCCCAGGAGATTTGGGTTCCTTGAGGTTTGGTTTTTTCTCACTTTTGTTGATCATGGGATTTTCAATGCTCAACCTCCTGGCTCTGGAGACGTACCCTTCAGCTGTCGGTGACTTGGGCTCTTTGCTTCTACCTGTTGTTGGTTTTGGTTTCTCCAAAGGTGATTTTGCCTGCATCTCGGATTCCAAGGTTGCAGGGTTTTCAATGCTCAACCTCCTGGCTCTCGAAATGGACACTTCAGCCGTTGGTGACTTGGGCTCTTTGCTTCTACCTGTTGTTGGTTTTGGTTTATCCAAAGGTGATTTTGTCTGCTTCTCGGATTTCAAGGTTGCAGGGTTTTCAATGCTCAACCTTCGCCCTTTCACAGGACTTTTATTGGTAATTGTTCTTGGTTTATCACGTGGTGACTTTGGTTGCTTGTTAGGCAGTGGACTTCGAACATCTTTCTCACCCAATGCACTCTTAAGGGTCTCAAGCTGCATGTAAAGTTCACAATATTAAGGAAATTAGAATAGAATTCCATGTGTTCAATATAAACGTTTGTTCAATACTTAATGTTGCAACAAACAGAAAGCAATGCAAACTGAACAACTATATTATGTGCTTGGATTTTATCAAGATCAATTAAATACCTCCTTTTGTAGTTCCATTACTTCTATGTTCTTTTTGTTTGATTGAGGAGCACCAAGCTCAACATGTGAGATCTTCTGCGCAAACTTCAAGGTACTAACTGTCTTTGTGAAGTTATCTCCCTCTGGATTAACATGTGCAAACACCACTACTTTTGCATTTGCACCTACAATTCATATTGCAATATTAGAAACTATAGCAAGAACTCCAGCTTCGGCAATCATGTAAAACCGGATACACTTCATCAAACATCCGAAGGCTTAAGGAAAATGGCAAAAGAAGTCTTACAAAGTACCTAGAGCATCTTGCAAAAGTGATGTAACTTTACTGTTCTTGTGATGAGTATTGGCACTTTTCTGAGAGAATGATGTGATGACATCCTCTAAACACGAAAGTGATTCGTCATTCTCTCCACTGGCAGCAAGATCTATTAAGTGGAGGCAACCACGGGATATATTTCCAGACATATCCTTGCCATGCACTTGTATAATCACAACACTACAAGAGAAGCAAGAAGCATAATTTTAATGTAGTTCATGACAATGCCTTATAAAATCGTCAGAAATCTACTGACCTATGGGAAGGACTGCTGAGGTTCCTCTTCATTGAAGTCTGTTCTCTTTCTCCACAATTCAGTAAACTGATAGCATCAGTATATGACTTCACAGAATGTAATGTAACATCTGAGAGACTTGATTCGCCACCTTCTGATGCAGGATCTTCAGCAAGAAGGTCTTGTATTTGTTCATTGCATATCCCTACCATTTGAACATGCACATCATAATTTATGTCATGCCTATTATTTGCCGTTTGGAATAGGTCATTCAGAGCAAGGAAGTTGATCCCATTCTCCTTTTCTGAGACACCTGTTGAACCATACTGAAAAAAAAGGACTAGATCACAAAATTGCTACCAACCTATTATTTGTGCATATGTATATTAAAGAGCTTCTATTCACACTGGCTATATATTTTCTAGCGAAATCTAAAAAAAACTTAGACAAAGTCAGCAACACCTACCATAGTGTGTGTCTTGCCAGATCCAGTTTGGCCATAAGCCAAGATGCAAACATTGTAGCCATCCATGACAGACCTGATCAATGGCTGAACTTCCTTAAACAGCTCATCTGTATGTAAGTAAAACAAAATTCAGCGGAAAGAAGTAATAACTAATAACTAGTTTCATTAACAGAAAATAATAGTGTTTGGCATAAGTACAAAATTTTTAAGTTGCATTATGAGTTATGCAATTACCCTGTGTAGCTGTTGGGCCATATACGCAGTTAAACTGAAACATTTTTCTTCCATCAGCTCTTGTTTTTGATGGATCAACAACCACAAGCGAACCATCCTGCCCTACAAAATCTACTATGCTGTTTGCTTCTGTATTGAAAATGGGTTTAATCCTGCAATATACTCGAATGTTTCCTGAAAATACGTAACAAAGCAGCGAATTGAGGCCTTCTATAAAATTCTAAGGCTTAAAGAGAATCCTTGAATCTTCAGGAGAATTTTGGAAATATACAGATTTCAGGGTGAAAATTATGGAGCAGTTCCTTGATGGCAAACTTACCCTTCAAATCTTGGGCCATGTTGTATAGCCTTCGGTTCTCTTGGACAACTTTTTGGTAACCATTTGCAGGGCCAGACATCTCTTCAACCAAGCTTCCTGAACAATCAAAGGAATCATCACATTCTTTTCGGAACTTGTACTATGATTCAAGATATTTAGATATATCCCGGGCATATGATTCTTACCTATGTGCATCAAATCATTCGAAAGTTGAGATTGCAAGTCTCCAAACTCTTGCTTTGTCTTGTGCCACAAGGATTTAATATCCTGTAGTATGATAATTGTTGTTCAGACCACTTCATCTTTCTAAAAGCGTTATGATCATGCACATGATCTACACATCAACACATGTAAAGGAAAAACTGACACACAGTGTGGCAGAAAAGCTTACTGAAAGGTCCCTTTCTTGACTTTGCAACATACGCCATTGATCTCTGCTGCCTTTTCTGGAGTGAGCTTTGTGGCACTGCAGTGGCTTTAAGAAAGGGGGTGCAGAAGGGGTTAGTCACATCAAGCAAAAACTATGTTGAACATAACAAAATGTAGACCTTCACCAATGATGACATTAGATGTTGCAGCTCTTTTAAAGTGATGAAAACTAATAGGGAATGTTGAAATTTTCGTTGAACATTTCAACATGGATATTCCTCCATCATATCTTTTTCAGGTACAACAAACAAGTCATTTGAGCTACCATAATACTATATCTTGCCTTAATATATTATGCCGTAGTGAAGACAATTGTTAACAATGCTAAACAAGCCGTTACTTTTGCCATTGACTGTCTATAAAAATTACAGTAAAATTGAACAAGGCTGCTATCACATATATCACTGATAAGAAAGATGTTAATATTAGTCATCAGAAGCAAATAAGTTTGGAAATCATTTAAACAAAGTAGGTTAGCTATAGTCTTTTGCATCAATATATCATTGAGATAATGACCATCCTACAGATGTGCAACTTCACTAATGCAGGTACTTCTGAAATCAGGCTCTAACAGGTAAACTTATACATTATATCATTAACTATCATATGTTCACATTAATCCTCAATTTAATCATACGTAGGTGTTACTGTATTACCAACTAACTCAATAGAAATTGATCACAGCATTTGAGTTGCAGAAATGATAACATGACAAAGAGAGCATTGAAAATACCTCAGGACTTTTCAGTATTGTTACATTTTCAGTCAGTACAGATACTGGAGTATCTGATCCATCAGCTGCTAGTGTGGTAACATTTGTCGAAGATTTCAGCTGAACAATGTTAGCTGAAATCAGTTTCTCCTTGTAATAAGTTGTGCATTTAAGTCCATCAATAGTAGGAAAGTAGTACTAACCATTGGAAATTTACTGCATAGCTTTTCCTCTAGACACCTAGACAATATCTCACTAAAAATCTGGACTGAACCCTGTCACAATGATGGAACAAAATGAGTATAGTTTCATTTTGATATCTTCAGTTTCGGAAAGGAGCATGTGCTATGTAGTATGTACCTGACTTCCATTTTGAAAAGCCGCAATATAATTATCATCAATGTTTTCCTTTGAATCAACCATGGAGTTCGTAAGTGCCTTGACGATGTCTATGAAAGCCAAATGAAAAGAATATTGGAATGTAAGTGAAAGCTAAATTTAAAGAAAATGAATGGTACGGTACAATTCATAGCCTAATCTCATAAATAGGTTAGCGTGATTGTCATTCTTGCAATCAATTAGCCTTTAGTACAATGTACACACTACACTAGAAGTTCTAAATTGAGCAGTGATGTCAGATGTCTTAGTTGCTACTCAGAAGCATCAGATACAAAACCTCTAGCCACCTAAGAGATTATTAATAGTTACTTTTTATATACATGTACTACAACCATTATAAGGTTAGATGCTAAATTGCTAATGGTACAAGTTGACTATACATGCACTGGTGCACAGGAGCAAGACTAATATGGAACAAGAATAGGGCGAAAAGAAACCTGAAAGAGTCTGTTTCTCATCTGCAACTGTCATGTCCAAACGCCTGCCAGGTTGTGCAGAAGCTGCGCTTAAGGATCTAGAAAAGTTTTTGGCAGCAGACTGCAGAACAAGCGGAGATTTAGCTGTTACATGCTTGTAAACTCCGTTCCCTCCACTCCACTCTTTCCACTCATGATAAGATCTGAGTGCTAGAATGCAATCAGCTATCCTAGCTGCTGATCCTGACTCGAAACTTTCCTGAAATTTTATATGCAACAATGATATACTTGCAGTTATTAAATTATTGAAAGAAAGCACAATCATTTCCACTATAGTAAGTGGAACATCAACAGAAAATCAGTTCATGATCAATCTGAAACCATTAAGCAAAACGCATGCAAATTCGCTTACCAAATCAGAAGCTTCGAAAGCAGGAAGCTTCAGTTCTTTGACAGCCATCAGGAAATTCCGAACATTCTCAAAGTACTGATAAGCAGGCAAAGGTTTTGAATCCCATATTGCGGACTCTGATGCCATTGGCTCATTATTGTCCACAACCTTCAGACATCCAACACATAAAGTTAAGACCCCAAAATGAATACCATCATCTATGTTACTTGTACTCGTATACTTGTGTCATTAGTCATACTCGTATGCTCGTGTCAGACGTAGGTAAGTGTCAAAGTATGAGACTCTAACTACTAATTCGAAACAAAAATCCACATCAATCAATCAAAGCTTTAGTCACTCAAAGTGGAGTCGGCTACAAGAACCAAAATGCGGTCGTTAACTTGAAACAAAAATCCAAATAAAGGTCCAAACTCTAAACTTTTAGTGCCACCTTTGCCTAGTAGTATCTTGGGATACATAAACTTGTGTCAGACATAGGTAAAAGTCAAAGTATGAGACAAAACAATAATCCACATCAATTAATTCATCAAATTTTTGACTCTAACTACGAAATCAAAACAAAAATCCACATCAATCAATTAAAGTTTTAGTGACATAAAATGGGGTCGGCTACATGAACCAAAATGCTATCTGGGGAGTCATTAACATGAAACAAAAAATCACATAATGGACTAAATTAAGTGTCAAGTACCTATATTGAAGGTGACATGTTAACGATGTCACAGACTGAAATGAAGAGTACGAGTAAAATAGACAAAGGCAATCCAAATTAATAGCAACACACATTCAAAATCGAAATCGAAATTGAGAAGGGGAAAATGCATACCTTGGGTATACATCCAGGTTGAATTTTATTAATAACATTGCAAAGAATAATTCCATTTCTCAAGCAAGAAATGAACTCTCTTTCAGATGGTTTACTAGTTATACCAAGTGGACCCACAGAACATTCCAGCCATTGGACTGCTTGATACCTTCTTACAGCTGCATCATCACACATTTTTTTTTTCAGATTAAAATTAAAATAAAATAATAAATAATTCTCAAATTCTTAAAAAAAACCCCAGAAAATTAAATTTGTGAAATTGTGATTGAGCTAAATTGAAGGTGAAAATGGGGGTGGAGGAAATTGAATAAAAATAAGAAATTTTCAAATTTATGTTATGAATTTGTGTAACTAATTCCAAAACAATTAAATTAATATAATTGGAAATTATTAATTAAATTAGGAAACAAATTAGACTATTCAACTAAGCAAATGAAGCTCATATACTAAACAAAGTGGATTTTTTTTAATTGGAAAATTAATTAAATAAATAAATAAAGCAGAGTTGATTTATTTCCATTATTATAGAATGAATAAAATCAAATTAGCAAAACCCATTTCCCTAAATAATTTATTTTTCTTCCATTTTTATATTATTCTTAGTTACCATAAATTTCGTAAATCAATTTAAAAATTGGATTTTCTTTCTTTTTTACAAATTAGCTAAATAAAGAAATAAACACAATAAAAAGATTTCAAAATGCTTTTTTTTTTCATATATCTAAATTTATAATATGAATTCTTAAAAATCTAAAAAAAAAAATACAAAATAATTAATTGAAAAAACAATTAAATTAAACCTGATTCTTCAGCTTTTCTTGAAGCCAAATGAAAATCATGAAGTTCCCCACTTCTTTTAGTTTCCGCCATTATTCTCCTGCAACTCATTTTAATGAAGTTAACAAAATTAAATTAAATTAAATTAATTTTTATTTGATGAATTTTTGAAGAAGAAAATTGTATCAAAAATCAAGAACTTACATTTTTGGTTTCTTTGTTAAGAGTTTTTTGGGAATTTTGCAGTAGAAAAAAAAAGACATTAATTCAGGGGTTTTCAGTGGAAAACAGACGGTTTAGATTTGTTTGATAGTGTTTGATTAATGGTGGAGATTTGATTTAGTAAATTTAGGCTTGGATCCGAACCTAAGGTTTGGGAAGTTAACGTTATAAGTTTAGCTCCTTTTTTGAATTCAAATTTTGTGGGGCCAATTAGTTTACGTTGGGTTTATAATTGATACTGGGATACTTTCTTTTGGGGGCCTTAATTTGGATGAATGATTTTCTGTTATTTGGGTCGACCCATTAATACTAATTGATTAAGCTCCTCTTGAAGTCTTGATGAACCCAACTCATTTACATTAATGAGTTGACGTTTTCAACTCAATATCACCTTATTTTATTTTAAATTTTGACAATACAAAATTATACGACATCTACAAAGTAATTTTAAAAATAAACAATCACATAACAAATAAATCAATTAAAAACTATTTTTCGGTGCTACGATCGTTGCACATCGATCATTATGAATGCCATCTTTCACACCGTTATAATTTACAAAATTCAATAAGAGAGAGTCTATTGATATATTGTAGACGTCAAGATAATCTATGTCTGATTCATTTAGTTGTAGTTGAACAATCGTCATCCTTCTCGATCTCACATAAATTTTACCAAAGAATCGATTTGTACCGGAAGAAACTCACAAAACACAAACAACTCATACTCTACTAAAGCAAAATCCATGAAAGGGATACTTAAATGACAAATCCGATAAAAAAAAAAGATTTGAAATTTTGTCAATTTATTGAATATAATAGCAAAAACATAAGGAAACTAAAGGAAAAGGGTTGGATATTTGGCTATTTGCTCCAAGAAAACCCTAATTTTTATAAACCTTATAAAGGAATAGAGAGAGAAAAGTGCGACTATATTAATTTATGTTAACTAAACGTCTCGATCCTTACAATAATGGGTTGATTTGATTTTTAGCTAATATTAATCCATCAATTATTTTTTTTATCCATAAGAACTTTTTTGTAAGACAAATAGAGCACAAGGTGCAATAAAACTTAATTAGTTACTGCTAATCAAGACCTTTAACATATGAGACTCATGACTTACCAACTAAGCTATATGTTATTATTGTCTAATTTTCCACAACAACTTATGATATTATATATGCATAGCTTAAAAGAAATAACTGATTAAAACCTAATTAAAAAGACCATTTCATGTTCATTTTATCTCTTTAATATCAAAATAGTGGAGATGCATAAGATGATGCTAGGTAAGAGGTTTGATTGATACCAACAGGTAGCCTATCATAACAAATGGTGGAGATGCATGCTGTTGTGACTATTGCTTACGTGATTATAGTGAATATATATAATTGTGATGATTGTTTCGTGTTCATTTTATCTATTTAATATTATGATCGGACTTTTTTTGATCAATTAAGTTTTTTTATTCAATCATAAATTCACAAGTAAACAATATATTCAATATTTTTATCAACAAACAAATTAAACACACATTATATTCTCTGATAATGATACAGGCGTTGCTAAAAAATTATGAAGTATATAAATCATTATATATTTGAAGCCAACTATCACCAATATATACTATATAATTCTTTTTAATTTTTATCACAAAATATTTTGTCGATATCTACGATAAATATCTTACTGTAATACTCCTATTTGTTCATTTACCATTTTAGTTTTTGATAAAATTAAATTTAACTAATATAATTACAATACATTAAATTTTGACAAAAAAGCTATGCAAAACAAATTAAAGAATTCTTGAAATGAAATTTTATCAATTGTTGGGGAAAACACTTCAAAAAAAATATTTCGGGGCAACGCCCGGGAAACAAAGCTAGTTTCTTCTTAAATCATAATTATAATATTATAATAACATTTGAGAGATTAGTAATTTGCAATCAACGCACAACAATTTATCAAGGTCACTGTAATTATTCTTCATGGAGAATTATGGAAAACATAATGGATTAAGGGTTGAAATCAAGTTGAGAATTTCAACCCAACAAAACCCATTTGGAAAATGGGTTGCATGTGTTAGGTTTATGGGTGTCAACGAGCCAATATATTCTTGAACAACGTGCAAATAGGCTTGGTCAAAGCTTGTTGGTTATAAATAAACGAGTGGCATGAACAAAAATTTCAAGCTCAATTAATAAACAAGTTTTGTTTGTACAACTTATTATTCGGCTCGCAAACAATTCGTTCATAATTTGTTTATAGGTTGTTTGCAGCTCATTCAAACTCAAATTTTGCAATGACCTTTACATTTTTTGGGTAGTATATTTCATTTTTGGTGAGTATTACAAAATAACCAAAATTTTAGATTAAAAAATACTACCTCCGTTTTTTTTCGTTGCAATATTTCAAAATGTGCACTATTCATCCTTCAAGCTTTGATTTAATTTTATGATGAATTTATAAAGAGGAATATAGTTGATATAGATCCCATTTGAATCGTCTTAATGTGCACTTTATTAATATATAGTTTTTATAATTTATACAAATATATATATAATTAGAGTTATAAATTGTTAAAAATGTGCCTCGGCAAGTGTGGAAAGTGAAATGTTGCAAACTAAAAAAGAACAGAGGGAGTATTTAACTAATCAACCTAGCTAATCCCGTGAACTGTTGATTTTTGTATCTATTAGCAATAAGATGATTTAAAATTATATATAAGGCTTGTGACCTTGTAAGCTCGTTTACTCATAAACTTGACTTATGTTCAAGCTTGATCTCGAAAAATAAACGAGCTTAAACGAGTTGAGCTTGAACATTGAAAATTTTAAACGAACCAAGTTCGAACAAAAGTTTTGTCTTGAGCTATATTAATATTTATCAAGATCATCTCGAACAAATTACTAATCGACTCGACTCGTTGACATCCTGATCCATTTATAGATGGTCTTAGAAGAAACCATGGTGCTATAATTGTATTGAATACATGAATAGAGTGAGAAGTGAATCATGCCAGATTTCAAGGGATTTAGAAACAATGATTTATTTCCTTTTTATCGCCTGGGTGAAGATCATAAATGNAAAACACTTCAAAAAAAATATTTCGGGGCAACGCCCGGGAAACAAAGCTAGTTTCTTCTTAAATCATAATTATAATATTATAATAACATTTGAGAGATTAGTAATTTGCAATCAACGCACAACAATTTATCAAGGTCACTGTAATTATTCTTCATGGAGAATTATGGAAAACATAATGGATTAAGGGTTGAAATCAAGTTGAGAATTTCAACCCAACAAAACCCATTTGGAAAATGGGTTGCATGTGTTAGGTTTATGGGTGTCAACGAGCCAATATATTCTTGAACAACGTGCAAATAGGCTTGGTCAAAGCTTGTTGGTTATAAATAAACGAGTGGCATGAACAAAAATTTCAAGCTCAATTAATAAACAAGTTTTGTTTGTACAACTTATTATTCGGCTCGCAAACAATTCGTTCATAATTTGTTTATAGGTTGTTTGCAGCTCATTCAAACTCAAATTTTGCAATGACCTTTACATTTTTTGGGTAGTATATTTCATTTTTGGTGAGTATTACAAAATAACCAAAATTTTAGATTAAAAAATACTACCTCCGTTTTTTTTCGTTGCAATATTTCAAAATGTGCACTATTCATCCTTCAAGCTTTGATTTAATTTTATGATGAATTTATAAAGAGGAATATAGTTGATATAGATCCCATTTGAATCGTCTTAATGTGCACTTTATTAATATATAGTTTTTATAATTTATACAAATATATATATAATTAGAGTTATAAATTGTTAAAAATGTGCCTCGGCAAGTGTGGAAAGTGAAATGTTGCAAACTAAAAAAGAACAGAGGGAGTATTTAACTAATCAACCTAGCTAATCCCGTGAACTGTTGATTTTTGTATCTATTAGCAATAAGATGATTTAAAATTATATATAAGGCTTGTGACCTTGTAAGCTCGTTTACTCATAAACTTGACTTATGTTCAAGCTTGATCTCGAAAAATAAACGAGCTTAAACGAGTTGAGCTTGAACATTGAAAATTTTAAACGAACCAAGTTCGAACAAAAGTTTTGTCTTGAGCTATATTAATATTTATCAAGATCATCTCGAACAAATTACTAATCGACTCGACTCGTTGACATCCTGATCCATTTATAGATGGTCTTAGAAGAAACCATGGTGCTATAATTGTATTGAATACATGAATAGAGTGAGAAGTGAATCATGCCAGATTTCAAGGGATTTAGAAACAATGATTTATTTCCTTTTTATCGCCTGGGTGAAGATCATAAATGATTTGTTTCCTATTTAAACTATCTTGTAGAGTTGATCCCTTCCATTTTAGTTCATTTTTAGTAGAGTTGTTCATTTTTTTTTTCTCTATTTCAATTTCAATATTATTCATTTATAATTTTAATTATATCGTTCTTTGTTGATAAAAAAAAATATATTTTATTACGTATAATGTTAAATGAAAAACAAACGATGTAATTTTTCTAAAATATTCAAGCTACTAGCATTTACCACCTAGTCACCTACTAGCATTTTATGAACACAACGCGTGCAATGATATTGAGAAATTAAAAATTGTTAAAGTATGTAATATAATTTTTTTTATTAGCAGTATTATAATAATAAAAAAGTATATACTTGATATTAAAAGTATATATTAATACGATTCTCTTTGATTCCAAATAATAGCAAGTTACCACATTGGTCAACCATAAGTAACTTGTGGTTGTTGGTATATTAATTCTCAAAATTGGCATATTAAATTCCTATTAACGATATTTCACCAAAACCAGTAACAATAAAAATTGTATATTAATAAATAATAATAATAATAATAATAATAATAATAATAATAATAATAATAATAAATAATAATAAGCTAAAAATATTATTAGTAAAATTTCCCAAATCAGGATTTGCCGCCTAATTAAGTTTCCTATATATTTTCCGCTATTGTGGACGTGAAGTTAAGCCTATATATGGGGCGAAACTCTCTTTCCTTATATTCCAATTATTTTCTTTACTTATAATTAGAAATTATGATTTACTTCTATCAATAACTTTCTACAAATATTTCTGATTTGCCACCATCCTTTTTTATCTCGTCTATAAATAAGACCATTATAATATTGCTTCTCTAGGGTATCTCATCTCCTATTTTCCATTTAATTTCTACTCTCCTCCCCTTCTAGTAAAAATAAAACAAAACAATAAAAAATAAATTAAAAAAAAAGCTTCTTCTTGATTTTTGTTTTAGCAATGGGAAGAGGTAAAATTGAGATCAAGAAAATTGAGAACATAAACAGTCGTCAGGTTACTTTCTCAAAACGTCGTTCTGGATTGGTTAAGAAAGCCACGGAACTATCTGTTCTATGTGATTGTGACGTTGGTTTAATGATCTTTTCTAGCACAAATAAGCTCTATGAATACTCAAACAAAGGGTACATATCTTTTCTTCCTTTTCTTTTTTTTTTTTTATGATTTTTATTATTTATTGTTTTCATATATGGTTTTCTAGGTACATTGATAAATATATGCATAACAAATTGTATGTGTAATTTTTTGGCTGAATTTTGATTTATATATGAAAGGATTTCAAGTTATAGCAGTTTTATTTGCTTTTTATTCAAGCATGATTAGTAATTATTATTTTTGTGTTTCTAGGTTTCATTATAAATTTTTAGAGATGAAGAAAATTGTTTCATGGTCAAATTACTTATAGCAATTTTTGATACATTTCTATGACTTAGAAAGTATATTAATTTGTAGGTTGGCGACCAAGTTATTGTTTTGTGTACAATGTATGTATATTTATCAATTAATCATGGAAGTTCTTTTTCAGAATAAAATAATCTTTAATGCAACATTTTATCTGATTTTTCAATAACTTTTATTTTCATATTTTTCCATATATAATTTTAGGAATTCGATCCAACAAATTTTTTTTTTTTTCCAATTTTTGGGATTTCGTCGAAAAAAGTAATAAAATTTTGGACACCCCATGCCGGCATGAGAAAGCAGGAGCCTCCCTACATCCATCAAGAGGGTCGTAGATAGATGACAGAATTAAGGGTAGACTTGGTAGAATTTTTGTGAGCCTCACATACCAAAATAAGATATATAACAATTAATTAAAGAAATTTTCCTTAAAAAAAAATTAAAGACATCTATTTTAGGAAAATATAGTAAGTATTTTGCTTATTTTGCTACGGAGGGAGTAATAATGATAAAAAAGTTACATTTGATCTCAAATGATTTTATACTGAATTAATTTCGCCCACACGTGTCATGTATATTACTCCCTCCGACTTCTCACTTTGGTCTTTAAAGCTTAAAGAAACTTTGGTCTTTAAAGCGTAAAGAAAAATATAGTAATATGGGATATTGTTTGATTCGACCCAATGTATGAGTCTCACATGGGAAACAAAACCTACTAAAAGGATTTTCATTATATGTCTTGTATTTTTGGCAATAAAAAATGTCATTGTCTTAATTTTTCGATTGTGTAATGTTTATAGGAAAAAGATATACATACAGGGCTGTATTTTAAGAAGATAAAAATGAAAATGTTAACACAATTGCTACATCGGTTTATGTGTGATTTTGTCATGAATTCCTAAATTATTTCCATGTTAAACTATGAATTTAATGCTTATTTGTAACCATTAGACTACATATATCATTATTCATGCTTATATTCTATTTTGTTAAATCAAAGTAAAAATCTCATGTGTGCCCAAAAAAATCTTACGCGCACGCATGTGCGGGCATGGGAGCGCATGCTCCAAAGAAGTGTTGCAAATTTGCATAGTTTTCAATTTCTTCTAACAACTTAACAAGGAATTGGGATTCTACACTTCCCTCTTCTTGATAGATCTAAATGGCTGACTAGTTTCGTATATTGATCAATGTAACTAAATCCATGGTGTAGTCTAAACTGTTATGATTTAATTACCCTTTCATGAATCCTATAACCATGTACGTATGCACTTATGTATTTGTTGCTGAACTATATTTACAATTTTATATCAAATTAAATTTCTAATGTTACACTTAATTAAATCCATTAAATCAAGAGAAATTCCTTAGATCAATGTTTGGTAATTGATTTCAGAATGGCTAAAATGCTACAAAGATATGAGGAGATGAAGGCCAGCAATCCTGCGCCGATTAATTCCCATCCCCATGATGTACCAACAATTGAGAATATTGTCGTCGAGGTAGTTACTTACTCCTCCCTTCGCGTAATCTGTGAGAGAAATGTAATATGTCTATGGCAAAAAAACATATTTGCGATATTAAACTTGGAATACTTATAAATAAACACGGATTTTCTGACATATATTGACGATCTCATTTGGCATAAATTTTTTATGTACAGTTGTATATGTTTTCTCGAAAACACTAAATCTTTTGATTAATATATATATATATATTTTTTTTGGTGCAGAGCAATCCATTACCTGAGGTGACTTCTTTGAGGGAAGAACTTGCAAAGCAACAAACTCATTGCTTGTAAGGGATTCGATCACACTTTAAGAAAATTAAGTTTATGTCAGCTAGATTGAATGTCGTCTATATCAATTTTACTAATAAATTTTCATATACAAATTAAAACATATTATTCGAAAAGTCTAATAACACTTAATTATGTCCTGATGAACTTTTTTTTGTGTGTGTAGGCGTATGCAGGGAAAAGGTTTGGAGGGCATGAGTTACAAAGAACTTCTGCAGTTGGAGCAGCAATTGAATGAAGGCATTTTGTCTGTGAGGGAGAAAAAAGTATGAACATATATTAGATTGATCGAAAGCTAGTTAATCTAGCAAATCACATTCTATTCTTTTGCTCTAGCATGATCATTTGACATGTAAATTTTATGTTTTGCAGGAGTTCTTGGTGATGGAGCAACTCGAAAAATCGAGACTTAAGGTTTTTTGCTTATGATATAAATACTACTTAGTTCATAACTTCATATATATACAAGTATACAACACCCTTAATATATGTAATGAACCATTCCTTTCCACAGGAGGAGAAGACATCCATGGAAAATAAGGAGCTACGCAATCAAGTAAGTTGTCTCAAATGCAAATAATTATTAATTAAAACACCTTCATTGTACACGAGTAATATGTCAATGAGCTATTTGTTCTAAGACGAGTATTAACTTGTTCGAGGTATAAGGTAGCTAATAAAAACTCCGGTCTTGAGATTGAAATCATCGAACCTTCGAATTCAATCATAATAAGAATAGCACTAGCAAGGCCTAATGTTTTGATTTCGTGCCTAATCTAGTGACGCCTTTACTTAAAATCTTTACAGCGAAAAGGGGTGTTTATGATCACTACCATGGCCTTAGCTGTTTTATCTTCACAAGTTTAATCATATGTTGTTATATATAGCTGGAGGAGCTTAAACGGACTTTCAAATCAACTACTAGCAGTGATTCAAGCTCCTTGAAGCGAAAGCGCAAAGATGGTCCAACTGATGGAGGGTGCATTATGGAGAAAGAGGTTGAATCTGAAGCTCGTCAGAACTACCTCAACTTAGGGTAACGTACTACTGATTATTTCAATTTAATTATACAAAATTCCTTGTTACTTGCACATATAGTATATACAAGTGTTCTAATTTTGTTACACCACGGTACATACGTATGTGACTTGTACTGTGAATGCAGGCTGCAATTAGCGACAACAAGCTGCACTGTTGATATGGCCTTAGCCCTGGTTCCGAAGACTGAAACCACCTCTGATGGTTCGGATGGTCAGATGACCGGGTGATCGATGTCCGATCCGTTGCATTAATTATTAGCCTCCTCCGTAATTGATTAGGGTTCTACATTATGTTTTGTAAAATGTAGTGAAGTGAGCCATCCACATTTATAACCTGTGATGATTAGTGGCTAGTAATAATAGATTATTATATTCAGTTACACAGCTTTGTAGTTAGCTAAACTACATAGTTTTATAAGAAATGTACTATATATATAGTTGTTTTATTGGTGTTCTTATTTGGGGAAGGAGGGGGACTTATGGATACAAACTTTTGTAGTTCTACAACTTTATAGCTTTTTTACATACAGTTGTTTCATTTATGATTTATGGAACAACTCCTGCTTCTTATTTTAAACGATTATTGACCTTAATTGGCATAAATCTTCAACTTCTTTTTGTTTATAGTAATAAGGTTTTGTTCATTAGTTAATCTGATCTGATATGGATTAATCTGAAATTATTTAAGTTATTTAAAATCGTTATTTTGTGAAACATCAGGTACCAAAAATGCTACTTTGTATTTGATAAAGTATATAAATTATGCTTTAGGCCCACAACCATAAGGTAAGACTTTTGAATTGGTTTTTGTTGGTTTTTAATATGCATGGTATCCTTTTAATTGGAATTATGAATTGTTGGTTGGGGATTGTAGGGTTCATGCTTTATCAACAAAACTAGCCCAATGGGCCCTCATGTTTGAGTACTAAATTTAAAAATATTTTAAATCATATAATATTGAATTTGTCAAAACTCAAAAGGGTGTTTGGTTCAAGCTTTTATAATAAAATATAATGGATGTGATACCTTTAATGAAGGAAAAATTGTTTTGTTGGGGTCATTTGGATATGGAATGTCATAACAAATGGTGAATGGTCTTTCATCCTTTTCAATCTAATACTTGCCTCCCCTTCAAGATTGAGATTCCGATCCATACCTCCCACTTTTAACTATACTATTAAATTCTGTACCTTTAAACAAACCAAAAAAACTTTAAAAATAAGATATATTATCAATCCATACCCTTGAGGGTCTCATTCTCATATTATTCCATTCCAACATTTTGAACCAAACGACCCTAATTTTTTTTAAAACAAAGGGAAAATGTTATTAAGCCATCATCTCATCCCAAAACCGTGGGAGAGGAGAGTGTTCATGATATACACATACAAACCCATCCCCCTTTTATAAGGAGGGGGTAAAAGCAAAAGCCAACACATAGCATAGACCCAATACAGTTCATACAACATTCCAAATAACGTAGTACACCAGAAAGCGACAATAACAAAGCGAACCAGTAAGACTGGAGAGTCCCTTACAAGAAGAGTACTAAGTATTAGAAACCTGGAGGTCATCGGCATAAGCCTCCATCACCCTTTGAGGAGGGTGAGGGTGAAACACCTTAGAAAGATCCATATCCATGCCATAGGCCGCAAGACCATGAGCGACCTTGTTAGCATCCCGGCCAACGTGGAGAAGGGCAGTGCCCTGCACCTGCGAGAGAAGGAGAGCCACATCATCCAGAAGCGGTTCCAAACAGTGAAGATTTCGCTTAAGGTGGTGGTCCAGCAGGTTTTTGAGTTCCTGCGCGTCGATTTCCACGTCGAAGTTTGTCAACTTCATTTCCTTCATAAGCTCTAGACCAAACCTGATTGCTAGGAGCTCAGCTTCAGCCGGATGTGTTGCCTGCAGCTTGATAGAGTAACCTGCCACCCAACGACCCTTGTCGTTCCTAATGACTCCTTAAGCTTGCATCCGTATTCAGCTTGAATCCTCCTTGTCTTGGCATCCTCCAGGTCGGATTCGGAAAAGGCTGCTTCCCCTTGTTATTCCCCTGAAAAGTCAGTTTAGGAATATGGAAATCATTGAAAAAAAGAACAATCGATTGTATAGAATGGCCTTTGAACCGAAAGGTTAAACACAGCATAATTCCTGCCCTTCCAAATGTGTTATATGGTTACTGCAAAGGCTTGCTTCCATTCCCCTGGCAGGCTGAAATTGTAGTCTATCCACTTACTCCAGGAAAGCTCCCAGAAGTTAGTAGAATTAACATTAACACACTGCAGTTTCTTATCAAAGATAAAGGACCAAATTTTCCCTGTAACCTCACAGTCCCTAAAAAGGTGCAAAAGATCCTCCTGGTATAAGCCACACCTCGCACAAGTAGGATTAAAATTAGGAATTTTTGAGGCGAGAGTGGTTCCTACGGGAAGAATACCATGCACCAGATTCCAAAGCAACATTCTATATTTAAAAGGAACACTAATTCGCCAAAGTTGCTTCCATGAACCGGTAAACGTCCATTGCGGGCAAGGAATGTGATTTGTGGCCAGATGGTAGGCTATTTTAACTGTGAAATGGCCCTCCCTAGTTTCACTCCATCTCCAGTTGTCTCTAATACTACTGTACTTTGCTAGGGGGATAACCCTTATTTTGTCACACGTTTCCTATGGGACCTATTTACTTATTTATCCACCCTCCAATCTCCATTTTCAATGATATTAGCCACTCTCCAGTGCCTTATGCTACCCGGAATATCATGAAGACAGGTATGAGTTAACGGAACATCCCCCACCCAAGTGTCAAGCCAAAGAGAAGTGTCCCTCCCATTGCCTATTATTTTCTTTATACCCCTAATCAGAAGTTCCTTACCCTTAATGATGTCCCTCCATAGTCGAGAAGAAGAGGGAGAAGGAGTAGCTCGTAGGAAGTCTAAGCATTTAAGATGTCGACTTTTAACGATTTGAACCCACAATTTGGAGGGTTCCATGAGGATTTTCCAAGCCAGCTTAGCCATGAAAGCTAGGCTCTAAAGGCGTAGCCTTCTCAAACCCAGCTAGGCTCCAAAGAAATGAAAAGGGTGAAATTATAAGACACAAATCACGTTTAGTTGCACAAGGATTCTCATAAAGATCTGGTATTGATTTTGAGGAGACATATTCTCCAGTGGTGGATGCAACTACTTTCAGATTCTTAATTAGTCTGGTAGTAAGACATGGACTTGATTTACGACTAATGGATGTAACAGCTTACTTATACGGCCCACTTGATAGTGATATATACATGAAACTCCCGGAAGGTTTCAAGTTGCCTGGAGCAACTGGTTCGTGTTCTTGAGAATAACATTGTATTAAGTTAAATAGATCCCTTTATGGTTTGAAACAATCAGAGCGTATATGGTACAATCGCCTTAGTGAATATTTGTTGAAAGAAAATTACAAAAATGACCCTATCAGCCCTTATATTTTCATAAAGAAATTTGGGTCAGGTTTTGTGAT
Organism: Suaeda aralocaspica; assembly: GCA_016808085.1. Taxonomy (NCBI): domain Eukaryota; kingdom Viridiplantae; phylum Streptophyta; class Magnoliopsida; order Caryophyllales; family Amaranthaceae; genus Suaeda; species Suaeda aralocaspica. The sequence goes on from PYUH01000019.1 coordinate 171,720, forward strand.
TATTGCTGTTTATGTTGATGATTTGAATACCATTGGAACTCCAGAAGAGATTTCAATAACAGTCGATTACTTGAAAAAGGAGTTTGAAATGAAAGATCTTGGTAAGATAAAATTTTGTTTAGGGCTACAAATTGAGCACCTAAAAGAAAGAATCCTTGTGCATCTAACTACATACACAGAGAAGGTGCTTAGAAGATACTATATGGATAAAGCACATCCGTTAACTAGCCCTATGGTTGTAAGATCACTAGATGTTGATAAAGATCATCAACATCCCTTTCGCCCTCGGGAAAATAATGAAGAGATTCTTGGTCCTAAAGTACCATACCTAAGTGCAATAGGAGCATTGATGTATCTTGCTAGTCACACAAGACCCGACATATCATTCTCTATTAATCTATTAGCAAGGTTTAGCTCATGTCCTACCCGAAGGCATTGGAATGGGGTTAAGCATATATTTCTCTATTTACAAGGTACGAAAGATAAAGGTTTGTTATTTTCTAACACCTCCAAAGAAGAATTAGTTGGTTTTGCAGATGCAGGGTATTTATCAGATCCTCATGTTGCTCGATCACAAACTGAATATGTATTTATATATGGTGGTACCGCTATCTCTTGGCGTTCCATGAAACAAACCATTGCTGCTACTTCTTCTAATCATGCAGAAAATTTTAGCAATTCATGATGCTAGTCGAGAATGTGTATGGCTAAGGTCTCTAATTCAGCACACACAAGAAGATTGTGGTCTATTATGTGGAAAACAAGATCCGACTATGTTATATGAAGACAATGCAGCATGTATTGCACAACTCAAGGAAGGGTACATTAAAGGTGACAGGACGAAGCATATTTCGCCAAAGTTTTTCTTCACCCATGATCTACAGAAGAATAGTGAGATTAGTGTCCAACAGATTCGTTCAAGCGAAAATTTGGTTGATTTATTTACCAAGGCACTTCAGAAGAATAGTGAGATTAGTGTCCAACAGATTCGTTCAAGCGAAAATTTGGCTGATTTATTTACCAAGGCACTTCCGACTACTACATTCCAGAAATTAGTTCATATAATCGGGTTGCGTCGTCTCAAGGATCTCAACGGATGAAATCATGAGAGGGAGTAAATGCGCGCTGTACTTTTTTTCCCTTAGCCATGGTTTTTCCCATTGGGTTTTCCTGGTAAGGGTTTTAACGAGGCAGCATTGCACCTGCGCATTATAATATAATGTATTTGTTCTATAATGGACATCCAAGGGGGAGTGTTATAAAATATTGATATATTGTGGATGTCTATTATATTCCTTATGTATCTAGAATATTCTAGAAAGTAGGGTTAATTTATAGGAAACTCTTATTGCTTGTATATATGTATATCCCCTATTATTGAATAAGAAATAGATCTATTCTACTCCTTAACAAATACTCTCTGCTGAAAATCCTATTTTTATAACAAATATAGATTTTTAGTTTATTTTTATATTTTAGATAACTACAAATTATACAATATTTTTACTATGGGTATAATTAATTTTAAAAATTTATATATATTAGGATATAAATTTTTGTTATTTATTTGGTTCATTTATTCTTCAAAATAAATGTAAACTAATAATATTTTTTCATTACTCTATTTTAAACGTAAAATTCATTTAGTACTTTTAATAACTTTTTTAAAATATTAAAATATCAGTAGACATAAAAAAATAATATTAAAATACTATAGCTATAAATTAAATGATTAGCATATAATGCCAATTTTTTTTTCATTTTTAATATAAAAGCATCTTATTCCCCTAAAAACCTCAAAAAGTAAGATATAAAATGAATTTTTTTAAGCAATAATAATTTTTATGGAACATAATGAAAATATTGATTCTAATAATCCCACTTTTCACAAATTTAAAAATAACAATCTCCCCTTTATATTATCTCTGAACAGTTTTACCTTTAAGCATTATTTTCAATCAATTACCATCACCAGTAGGTGACCTACTGTAGGGGCCCCGGATTTTAGGATCCCAAATTTTTTGGTCACCTTCCCCAAACCTTCCATAGGTCGAGTTAAACCTAAAAAATTGATTTAAGAAAAGGTGAAATGGACTTTTTTTAGAAGTATTTTGCAAAAAAAAAAAAAAAAAACAGACGCGCAGGAATTTCAGTCGCGCTAACGTGGTAGCGTGACAAAGTTTGTCACGCTGACTGTGTAGCGCTACAAAGTGTCACGCTGCAGGTGTAGCATTGTGACGCTACGACGTTAGCGTGACAAATTAAGTCTGTCGCGCTACGCTATTTTAGTATTTTTTATTTTTTAATTATCTTTTTTCGAGTGAGATAATATCAACGAATACGGACGATGCTAGTAAGTAGTCGCCAATGAATTTTAGGAATCAAACTCATAAACCGTACATTTAGATGATTACAAATGGGACACGAATACGGGACGATAATCTAAATTGCACGAATAACCCTTTCGATCCCATGGGGATGACTCCAAGTTATGATCTTACGAACCAAAAGTTGGATTCGGGGGTGAAGGTACTAATATGACGGAGTGCGTCATATTAGCCCGTAGGCGGCCATTACTAGTTTTCTCTCAATTATACACAAGTTATATAAAGAACTATAAAATAATAATTTACAACCTAATACAAAATTACTATTATTAAGGTAAAATCAAATGAAACTAATTATTTTAGTCAAACCGTCGTTAAGATTAATTCAAGGTTCCTAGCATGATACAATTTGTCTAAAAATTATCTTAGTTTAATATGATTAATTAATTCAAATTAAGTCCTTTAACAAAAACATGTGAAAAATTGAAATAAAAATATACAAATAAATAATCAATACATAAAGTTTAATTTAAGACTCTCAGAAAACTTACACTTCTCGCTTGATAATTGTTTATTCAAGTACTAATTTGGACAAAGTTTCGAAATTAATTCGTAATAATAAGAAATTAATCCACTTTATTAGATATGAAATAAGAAAATAATTTGATGGAGAAAAGTTTAAGTGTAAAGAGAAAAGGAGAAAAAAGAGAGAGAAAGTAGGTTTAGGAGAATGAGAGAATGTCGGTTTTGGAAGTGTGAGAATGGGTAGAAAAAATAAGAGAGTCAAGAGGCTTATTTTAGAGGAGAAAAAAGGGTATTTATAAGAAAATTGTGTAGCGCGACAGGTTTTATCACGCTGGCCAGGTAGCGTTACAAGTTTAGTAACGCTGACCAACCAGCGTGACACAAGTGTCACGCTGCGCAGCTAGCGCTGGTTTACTTGTCACGCTGATGCGTCAGCGCGACTTGCTGTGTCAAACTACGCTAAAACTCGTTTTTTTATTTATTTTTTTATTTTTATAAATCAAATATTGGGCTTATTTAAAAGTTCAATAATATAAATGGACTCTTTTTAAAATTATTTTGAAATTTAAGAAAATAGTAAAATTAAGTCCAATAACATCAATTATCCAATAATCTAGAGAAGTGGGTTTTATTGTTCATCATTAAGTCTTCCCACGGAGCCAAGGACTAAATTAGGTGTCTACACCTACAAAAATCATTAATTAGACACGTGGCCTCAATTTAAGTTGTTGGAAAATAGGGGCTAGGAGCAGTAAAACCATGATAGTAAGCTATATTTTTTAGGTGAATTTGATAGTTGGGTATATGGTTTACTATGGAAAAGGAATAAATAAATACGATTAATTACTAATTAGATATTGTCGATCTTAAAAGCTAAAATGTGGCCAAGGTTGAGACTAAACTAGTTTGCCCAATGCCCCAATATAAGATCCAATGCATTGTTTATAATTTATAGCAGTACCGGTATGATGAATATATGCCATATGTACTTTTATCAAATTGATTTGATTACATTGTATTACCATCATATTATCATTTAATAAAAAAAAAAGGTTATATATGAGAGTCAAGAATCCTCATAGTAGCTTTGCGAGATTTTTTTTTCCCGAATCCTGGATTTGTATGAATGAGGAGAAAAATTTTAACCAACGAAGTTATTCCTCATTCTCTATACGAAGTATTTTCAATACCTTATTTCAATTAGTACCTCTGATTTATTTTTATTTACAACAAAGGAATTTTTCATCTCACAAAAAAACCTCTTGTTACAAATAAAATGAACAGTATTATAGTTCAATACATGATTAACAGATATTAGCTGTAGAATAAGTAATATTGGATTCACTTACACTTTGTTAACAATGATTCTGTGAACGCCGACGTGCAATGACAGTGTAATACAAAAACAATATTTAGTGAGTGCCCAAATATAATTAGGCACCCTCCAAATAAAACATTTCGTATTTTTAGTTAAATGTAAATATGACATTATATAATTCATCTGAAATTAAAAATAATATTCATATATATGACATAGAAATTAATAAAAAGTCAAAATATGATTTAATTATTTTTTATAAAAAAAATTGGGCATTCCCAAACAACGAGTAAGTATATACAATAATATTGGACAATGAAAATTGGACATCTTCATTCTATATATGAATTCTCAACAAATTTTAGATGTATCTAATCTATTATTTTTTTTACACGTTCCTGTTTAGAGATTTTTTAATGAATTTACCCAAAGGTACTATCATATACATACTAGACTACAAGTTGAAAACTTTAAATGATACCAAACCACGTGTTAACTAAATCAGAGAAGATTCATGTGATATAGGTCTATCAAATAATTGGTAATCCATGACATGCAATTATGTATATGTACAATGTACTGCTATATATACTACTCATTAATCACTAATAAAAATTTTCACTTCAGTTCAGTTCATCTCAACTCAACTCCAATCAATTCAGTTTAGTTCAATTCAACTGTTTTCAGCTCAAGTAAACAGGCCCTAAGGTAGTTAATGGTCATAGTACAACACACGTAGCAAATAATATTGTCATGAGTAGAGTTGTCAGTTTGGATTGGAACCCGTTGAGTTAACTGAATTATCATCATTATACATGAAGTATTAGAATAAGGTAGCGAATGGTTATAGCACAACACACATAAGCACATAGCAAATAATCTTGTCATGATAGGTTGTCGGTTTGGGTTGGAAGGGTTAACTGAATTGCCTTGACCGAAGTTGAAATAACCTGAATTAAAAGTGATATGTAAACTGAAAATGACTTGAAGCAAAACTGACCTAGATTGTTTTTGACCGGTAAATTAATGTATTGAACATGAAATGAAAATAACCCAAATTGAAATTGACTTGTGCAAAACCTGAAAAAAACTTCATACCAAATTGAATTAGACTGAATATGAAGCAACTTGTTTAATCAATTGATTAGAACTAACCTGAACTGAAATAAAAGTAAATTGAAGTGATAAACCCAAAATCCATTTTACGCAAAAATACAATATTATTTTATCTTAATTTAATTTGGAACTCAATAATATCCTTATAAAATTGACCAACATGACATATTGTATATTTGATCAAACTAAATTTCAACAATGTTGTACAAGACAACTAATATTAAACGCGTTTCTTTACGGGCGCAAGGAGATCATTAGAATATTTTGGACAGATTTAAACAAATTAATAATAAGTATCATCACTCAATTTTCAACTTTCATGCAAATAGATGGAAGTTTTGACTTCTAACAAAAATATGAAATAAGTAGATTGAAACCCAAAAAAGATTGTCACTTCTCATTAAGTTTCTTTTTCCTGATCTGTTTTTGATTGAAATGAAGTGGTTTTGACCAAAATGGTTTGAGCTTGAGCTTGAGCTTGAGCTGAACAGTTCCTGAATTAGGAACAAATTGTTTTAACCTATTCCCGAAATGACTTTAACTGGATTGAATTGAACTAATGGGACGAAATGACTGAGACTAACCTGATTAAAATAACTCAAACCCGATTAGATCAACTCAAACCTATACCACCAGCCTGAATTGACACCACTTATCAGAAGGAAAAACTTCAAGTTAGCCAATGTTAGACCACCAATGCCATTGAGTATATAGATTATTACCTCACGCTTATATTATATAATTATGTGTATTATATCACGTATTAGTTTGGTACCGTCCGTACTCCAGTCCATAGTTTAATTGATTATCAAAATCATCATTAAACAAAAATCATATTAAGTATTATGTATATCCTACCCAAATGAATGGGTACATGCATAGTGGTCTACTAGCTGTTCTTTCATTTGATCACTATTTTTATCTTCTCATCAGTAATCTAACTTTTGTACTCATCAAGTCATTAGTCATAAGTCAGCATAATTTAGTCTATCACCATACAAGATTAGAACATAGTAGAAAACTCAAATTAGAAATGACATAAACATCAACAAACGAACATTAATTATTTTCAGGTTAAAATCATGCATACATCGATCACACTATTGCTAATCTAACTATAGTTCCTATGTAATCGCTATGTTAAATAGATTTAACAAGTAACTTTTAACCGGAGTAAAACATATATATATATATATATAAAATTAAAATTTATTGGTTAAAAATTCTCATTAATTAAATATATTGTCAGAAGAAATCGGCTTTAAATTGAACTTTGAAGAAACACGAGCCCATTATGGTTATATTTGCAGAGAAAAAATTTAAACATACAAAAGCCAATTAGGTACGTCGTAATTTAAAGTTTGAACGGTGGGTCAATACTCAATACTCAAAATAGCATTAACTTTAGCAACAAAGAACCAAAGATGGCCTGTTCACTATTATGGATTTATGGTCAACCGATCTACAACAGAGGCACAGTGCTTCCTCAAAAACATGATTAATTATTATATCCGATGTAAATGACCAATTGAACCAAAAGTTTTAAGTATAATTTATTAACCATTGTATACAGAATACACTTTATGTTTTTAGTATCACCATCCTAATAAATACAACTCTAAAGTGTACATTTTAGATTTTGCCCTTTTCATATATCGTGTTTTTAAGATATTTTATATTCTGTGCAAAAAAAAAAGAAAATATAGTCAATATGAATCTCTTTTATTTCATCTCGATTTATAGTTTATTATTATTATGTAATTTTTATAATTTATAAAAATGCATATAATTAAGGTTATTAATGGATCAAAATGTGTTTTAATTGGCAAGCGCTATAAGTAAATTGTTGCAACTAAAATATTACTATAGAAGTAGTAAGTTATTCAGTATAAACTACTTTGTATCTGCCAAAATATAAAATACCTTAGTTAGCAGCCAATAAGCTAAGATATCAAGTAATGCTTGACTCATTTGACAATACTCTATGAGGTAATATGAGGCACTAACCTTCCTTAAATTAAAAATTGAGGTTTAAATTTTGTTTAGGATACAGTGTACTTCATAAACAGGGACAAAATATTGGATGATTTGGATCCCAAAATATCTGAACCAGTTGTAGCTGAGGATTGAAGACTCACTTACAATTTGAGCAAACATATGAGGTTACTGATTTCCGCACCCTTAGTTTACAAGAAAAACAACTAACGAATAAAGTTCAAAGGAAAGTACAAAAATCGAAAAAGAAAGTGCCAAAATCACCACCAACAACATAACATATGCAATGAGAAATTGATCGAGAACATTGATCACAGTATCACACCATACATTATACAATGTATTTTTACAATAATCCGAAATAAATCTCCCTATGTAATAAGTATGCAACTCATCAATTTATGGGCTGGGATATATTATTACAATTTTGAAGTTTTATTGCTATTAAAAATGTTTGTGGTCATAGTCTTACGTAATAAAATTAACAAAAGGACTGTTTTTGCTCATTGTGTGGCTTAAGACAAAGCAAAGGCCTAAGTACAATTAATAATTAAATCATCAATTGAAAAGCAAGTTCTAACTCCACAATTAAAAATATTAAAATAACATAATCTCTCTAACTTGCTCAAGTATTCAACTCTCTCACGGTGTCATCTATTAAAAATATATATAATAAAGAGTATAAAAAAGTAATTATTCCAAAGCTATCAATTAATTATATATATATAATCATCATTAATCATATACATTATTCCAACACATTGGACCACCACAAACTCTCCATTCCCCTCCACTCTTTATTTTCATCTTTTTTTGTCATCATTTTCATTCCATTTCTTTGTCTCCTCTTTTATTTACCTACCAATTTTCATATATCTTTCATTTTATTCTACTACTATTCCTTTCATTCATTCATTCATTATTTTCTCTCACTAGAAAGAAAAAAAAAGAAACACATACTTCCTTTTAATTCTCTCTCTAAAATATGAAGCAAGATCATCAACAATCTCTTAGTAGAAGTACTAGTTATAACTCTTGGAGCTCAAAAAAGATTATTCCTTCAAGTTTCTCACGTTCAACTTCTACATTTTCTCCCGAGAGCCCTAGGGAAATCACTAATAAGCCCCTTGTACGTAGTAGCAATAGTAAAAGTAATTGTTCAATTTCGGCATCGCGCGTGAAGCAAACGCGCCTTACGCTCTCGGCCTTCGTGCGGTCGCTCCTTCACGTGTTCTCGTTTTCGTCATCTTCGCTTTCATCTGCGGTCCCCACCTGCCGGTGGTTGACCATCCCTAACCGCGTCCTGTCGCATTCGTCACCTACGCCTCTAGGGCGGAAGGTGACTGGGACGCTATTCGGACATCGAAAGGGCCACGTGACATTCGCGGTCCAAGACGAGCCCCGTGCGGACCCCGCCTTGCTCATTGAGCTAGCGATTTCTACCTCAGCCCTTGTACGTGAGATGTCCTCGGGCCTTGTGAGGATCGCCCTAGAGTGTGAGCACGCCCCACGCCCTAACAATGCGCGTAGCAAGCACGCGCCCAAGCTATTTCTTGAGCCCGTGTGGACCATGTATTGCAACGGGAGAAAGTGTGGGTACGCCAGCTCACGCACGTGCAATGATTTTGATTGTCACGTGCTTAGCACGGTCCAAAGTGTGTCAGTTGGCGCGGGCGTTATCCCATTAGTAGATAACCAGCCCGTGCCAGGATCGGAACCTGTCTCCGGTTCCGAAGGTGAATTGCTCTACATGAGAGCCAGGTTTGAGCGAGTTGTCGGAAACCGGGACTCAGAAGCCTTTTACATGCTTAATCCTGATGGTAATGGTGGACCTGAACTTAGTATTTTTCTTCTTAGGTTATAATCGTCATTTTTCTTGAGTTAATCATGATTAATTAAGAGAAAAAAAAAAAACAAATTATTGTTAGAGTAATGATTAGACATAATGGAGCAAAGTGATTGAGTAAATTAATGTAGAGAAGACCATTTGACATTTTTCTATTTTGTGATTTGTTAAGGGTGTTGTAATTGGTGTGACCATGTGGTTTGTTTATAATCCTAATACTTTTTTTTTTGGGTTATATACTTTGTATAATCATAGTTTGATTATTGTGTTTGATGACAAAAACTTTTAATTATTTTTGTACCCTAATCATAAAATATAATTAGTGGAAAATGAGAGCAAAGAATTGTATTTGGCGTTTATTTGGAATTTGTTTTAAAGTTTGCATCATATTTCATGCCCTTTTTAGGAGTGCATGCGCATGCATGCCACTTTTTTTTTTCTCAACAATCCAAATAATTGCTTGTTTTTCTTGTTTCTTTTGTGTTTATTGCCTAATTTTAATCTTTTGATTTTCTTGTAATCTTCTTTATTATTTTGATCTAATTACCAAGATATTGTTGGTGCTATATATATTTGTTAAGTCAAAGTTGTCCTTTTAATTTAATCATCTTAATTATTGTTCTGGAATTATTATCCTCTCTCTATGCTGTCACGAAGTGAATTTTTCAATATGGATTTATTAATCTAGTGTGTACTGTGTTAGTCCAATTCTTTTGGGTTGAATCTAGGTAAATTGGACTAAACAGAACTAAAATTTTATTTTATTAAAAAAATAGTGCAATGAAGTGAAGTGATAATAAGCTCGAAAGAATATGACCTTAATTAGGATGTTGAATTGTAATCGACATCAAGAATTTAACTTGTATTACATGTATTAACACAAAGTAGTAGATTTGCAGTCAATAACTAAGTGATATTACAAAGTATCTAAGCTATAGACTTATAAACATATATAGCTTGCTGTAATCATATACGTACGATGATTAATTCACATACGGAGTATATATGAATGAGAATTATTGAATTATGAAGTACTTCGTATTATATTGATGTATTGTGCATTGACCTTAGTAGCATAGAGAATTAGCTAATGATGTAGAGTGTCGACGAACCACCCAACCTTCGTTCCTTACCCTCAAATAGTAAAACCTCAAAATAGTAAAACTTTCATTCCTACTTTAAGCTACAAAATGAAAAATGCACGAGGTATAAAGATGATTTTGTGTATATGAGTAGACCTTGGAAATGGAAAAGTATACAATCTTTTACATATAACATGTTTACTTGACAGTTGGCTTTTTAAACCAATGGCTGTTGGCTTAGGCACTAAGCGTGCATAAGAGGGGGATTGGAAAAAATAAAGTTTGTTACCAAGCATGCATTTTACAACCTTTTCACCTTTAGACAACATGAATGTCTATTCATTTTTTGACTTTGGACTTTGGATTTACATCTTGACATATAAGGACGTTGACAATCTACATAATACATATATTACAATCTTATCTACTTTCATTTGAAAAAATCCATGCATGACTACTTAATTATTTCTTTTTAGTGTACCTGAATCCATAAGTGTCTTCAACCGAGTTACTTATGTGTTTTGAGTATTTCAGTACTTACACACAATAGAATTTCCTAGCTAGTGTATGTGTTGTTAGACACTACAAAAAATCGCCGATATAGTAACGGAATTCAATCCATCCCTAACATAAGAACGGAAATTAGAGACGGAATTGAAATTTTCCACTAAGTCGTTTTACAACCATATTAAAGTTTCATTACAAGAAAACGACTGATTTACGACGGAATAATTCCGTCGGAAATACCCTAAATTCTGTCACAAAAGGGTCGTCGCTATTCTCTTCGTCGCAAATTGTGGGTTTTTCCAACGGAATTTCCGTCGCAAAAGGTTTGCGACGAAATTTGTGACGGAACTTGAGGAAAATAAAGGACGAGTTTTGCGAGGGAATTTTCCATCGCAAAATCCACATTTGCGAGGAAATTTTCCATTGCAAATCCCACATTTTAACCCACGAAACCACCCTCAACCCCCCCCCCCCCCCCAAACCACCCTCAAAACCTATGAAACCACCGTCACCGACGAAGCTTCGGGGTTTTGTTCAAATTTAACAATAAAAACCCAAGATCTAGGGTTTTCATTGTCAAATTTGAACAAAAAAACTTGGATAGTTGATTATCAAGGTATGCTCTCTCTCTTCTTTTAATTTTTTTCCCGATTTGAAATTGCGATTTTGTAATTTTTTTGGTTGTTTTTTCCTGGCCTTCTGTTTTTTTTATTTTTCCGATTGACATTTGTTGTTTTCAAGTTTGTTGATGGTTGGTTGATTGTTTTATTTTCGATTTTTTTGGTGGTTGGTGGGTGGTTTTGTTCTCGATTTTGTTGGTGGGTGGTTGGTGGTGGTGTAGGGTTGGTTGGTGGTGGGTAGTGTTATGTTGTCTTGGATCTGTGTGAGGGTTGGTGGGTGGGTTTCTGGGTCTATTTTTTGATCGGTGGGTGGGTTTCTAGGTTTGGGTTGTGGGTTGGTTGGGTGGGTGGTTTTGGGGTTATGGGTGAGAGTTGGTGGGGTGTTAGTGGGTCTGCGAAAGGGTTTTTGGAGTCTGGTGGGTGTTGATTGGGGTGGTTAGGGGTTCTGGTGGCAGTCGTTAGGGGTTCTGGTGGACTGTTGGTGGATCTGGTGAGTGGGGTGGCCTTGTGCTGCCTCACCACCGTTTTTTTTAATGTTGGGTGGTTATTTTCCGACGGATTTTGATCCATCGAGATTTTCGACGAAAAATTCTGTTGGAAACTTGGTTTGTCTTTTCCTAGCCAATCCTTCGGCAATTAATTTCCGACGAAAATTCCATCGCAAGCTTCTGCATTTTCGACGACTTGTTTTCCGATGGACATTATTTTCTGATGGAATTCAGTTGGAGATACTATTTGCGATGGGTTTTGGGCATTTTACGACGGAAATTTTCCATCGGAAATAAGCTTTTTTCTTGTAGTGGGTTAACGTTTTTTGATCTAATCAAATTTGTGACGGATTTTTCGGCTGCAAATTTCCAATGGATTCGTTTTCTTCAGAAATTTCATCGAAAAGTCTGTCACTAAACCTGACTAAAAGCCCGTCTACCAACAAAAGTCAAACTTTAGTAAATTTTTCTCAAATTTTCGACATAATTGAATAAAATCTGTCATTTCCAACGAATTTAAATTATGTTGGAAATTCAGACATTTGCGCCGGAATTAATTATAATTTTATCGAAAATCGACGTTTTTCTTGTAGTGTAACTACGAGTAAATGACTTTGAACCCATAGCCCTTTTTATTTGTCTCTCTTTCTTTCGGGCTTACAATAAGTTACAACTGGCTCCTCTAGCAATGTACATCGATCCCTTACATATATAATCGATGTAAAAAAAATAGCTTTGCATTGTAATTAATCACTATATATATAATAGCTTTTGAGGCCATTGTTAGAAATTGGACCAAGTCAAATCTTCAGTAAAATATATATATATATATATATATATATATATAGGTATTTGGCAATATAGGCATGTAGCTGTTTAAGTAGAGATTAGAGATTGATCGAGGTAGATATTGGTAGATGTTTACAAACCTTACATTACCTCTAGCACGATTTAATTGCAACAAATATTATTTTATACCTCACAAAATATTATTTTTGTTGCAACTTAATCGTGGCGGAGGTAGTATAAATTTTGTAGCGTTAGTTCAATCTCAAAAGGTAGCATTCAACCATGCATTGCCCATTCTTCTCTCCCTTTTCTTCTTCTACGCATCTATGGCCCTCTTCTTTTCTTGTCTGTATATATATTTTTTCAAAGTCCACTGCAATCATCAACTATTTTTGTTGGCCAATATGATAACTATTTTCTAATCTAATTAATCTATTGCGACAATTCACAATTTAAGAGTCAATTTGTCATTTTTTATTAAATCTAAAATTACTTCTTCTTTATCGAGTTCAATAAATTTGAGAAATTCTTGAATAGCCTTTGCAATAGTTGTGTTCTTAGGTGTTATGTATCTAATTGATGAATTACTTGTGAAGCGATTAGTGTGTGGTGACAAACAAAGTTTAATTCGGTGAAATTATGATAGAGTATATAAACTATTCCTGGGCCCAACCATCAGCTTAAACTTTTGGTTGAGATGATCCTCTAATATGATATCAGCGCCAGCGTGATACAAAGGTCACGGGTTCGAATCTCATCCACCCCTCCTTTCTAAGTGGAATTATTAAGCGTAGGGTATGGGGAGCCTCGTGTGAGGGGGCGTGATAGAGTATATAAACTATTTCTTAATACAAGATATTATCTATGATAGATGTTGAACGACGGTGAGTTGTGATTAACTTTGTATGGTGAAATATATATGTAGTGAATTCTCGATTTATCGACTGTAGGACTTGCATTGTTTAGTGGTGGATTGTATGTTTACTATTTGGTACATGAATAGCAAGGCATTATATTATTGATCCAAGCTAAGCCATTGTTTACTTCATCAGGAAAAAAGGTGGATAGGTTACTATAGGCAGAAGCGAGCCATTGTTTAGCATTGGAACTTAAGCTACATACCTTGTAACGCAAGGTAAAGTACATATAGTAAATGGAATTGTAAACGAATTTTCCAAGCATTGAAGCCACTTAACAATAAACTAAGAACTGCAGTATAAATATATAAATAAATATTTGAATAACAACAATAAATTAATATATGATGAATAATAACTTTTTATGAACTTGCGCTCAAACATATATGCATGACGACACTTGGCCGCAAATTACACTAATGTATAACTAATCACTTAATTACCGCACAACTCCAAAATATATATTGGTGTATGTATTTCATCGATTGATTAATTACAATCCAAACTACATAAATATTCTTGAAAATTAAATTTTAGTTTACAACGTAATTAACTAGGGGAATAAAACATATGGTCGCACTTCCGAATTACGACAGCTGCCTTCTTCTTGCCTACGTTCATCTGTATTACTAGTCGATTCTTCAGTCCGAAACGATTCGATAAACTCATCTATGTTGAGAACATCATAGGAGAAGTATGAAGATGACGAACCAGAGTTAAGAGATGGGTTCAGTACTTCACTCGACCATTCTTGTTTTTCTTCAATCCTTGGCTGTTCTTGTTGACGAACTTTTTTGAACAATAACTCCTTAATCCTTTGTTCGTGTTGCTGCCTAATAATCTCTTCGTTTTGCAGCCTAATCTCTTCTTGACAATGACGCTCCAATAGTTCCAACAATAATTGGTTAATAATTTTCATGATGATGCGTTGCTCAAACTTTACGGACTAAACTTTAGTAAGTGAATAGGATGTTTGTTACATCAATTGCAATGTATATATATATATATCCCACGCTTACAAATCCTACTTTGAATTGAAATTTTAATCTTTTCCTATGAGGATTATACTTGTGTATCTAAACTAACTATATACTTAATTCCTTTTTGTTTTTTTAAGGATGATCCTAGGTGACCTTGTTAAACCTAAGTTATATATCAAATATTATTATTATTATTATTTTATTAGAAAAGATTATAAATTAAGATGATTGGGTGAATAGAATCTTGGCATATGTATATAATCTTATGAATTGAAAATCCTAATTTTGAGATAGATTGACCGACTTAACCAATACGGTATATATATATATAGTTGCGATTGATGATAATAACAAACAAGAAAAAGCATAGCAAGGTATAATAATAATAATAATAATAATAATAATAATAATAATAATACTAATAATAAAAATGGAGAATTGTTATAATATGGGTAGCGAATTGCAAGTAGTGGATGGTGATCATGATAATCATGAAGAAAAGAAAGAAGAGCATAGGTATCGTGACAACATCGTAAGATTACTAGATGAGGTATATAGTCGAATTCAAAGTATTCGACACGAAGAAGAAGAAGAAGATGAAGAATGTTTAAGTGATGTTTATGAGGAAGTCCAAAACCTTGACGAGTTGCTAACAAATCTACTCCCTATTGAATTGCCAGAAGAAGAGTATGCTTTTTATTTACATATTGTACAAGAGATCGTTGCGACTTTCATTGGTCAGATGTCTAACCCTAAAGATGAATCTAAGGAGTGGGAAAAAAAGAGAATTACCAAAAAAAAGCGTGTTGATGGTTCAACTTAAAAAGAAGTTCTATGAGGATTTACACAAGCTTCGTATCAAATCACAAAGATTACAATTGATAAAAGATTGCATTCAACTTGAATTAATGGGTCACAATTACTATCCTATTGCTAATTATCTCACCATTCTTAGTTACTGTTACATGTACCTTTATGAGTACTTCTACCCTGATGACTAGTTATTGATCAAACTTTTATTTTCGCAATTAGAGCTAGTAAATGGGTCGATCTTTGTTGGGTTTTGGTTGCGTGTTTTTTTTTTTTTTTATTCTTTTCCCTATATGTTTTATGTTATTTTATATCTTATGATTTTTTCTAATAATAATAAATTCTCTTTATAATTGTTTTTTCATCACTTATGTGGTATATGGAGTCAAATTAAAATTTAGACCGGAAAACAAAGACTACAACTCATAAAAGATTACATTCAACTTCGAGATCAACTTCGGTCAATGGGTCACAATTATTATGCATGCTATTGCTTTTTATGTCACCGTTGTTATTTACAGTTATATTTACCTTTTATATGTTTTTTTTGTGCTAAGGAGGACAAACCAACAAAGAAACATATTTACCTTTTATATGTACATTCACTATACCTAGTTATTGATCAACTTTTAAAAAGATGTTATTTTATAGGAAATTGTGTAATAACACACCTTAATTTTTTTGGAAAAACACACCTTTTTAAAATTTCACATCTTAAACAAATACGTTGACCTGATTTCATACATTGACCAAAGAATTCCAGTGTTGACCAATCGATTTTCACTAATGTTAATGCATTGTGTTTTCTTTGCTGTAGTGTATGGCAAGCTTGCAATTTATTTTAATTTGTCACGTTAACTTTAAGTTTTACATATATAACACTATATTTTGGTGCACGTACACTTAGATGCATGCAAGACATGGTTTTTTTTTTTTTTCATTAATTGTCTCTATAAAATTAACATTTGCTATATTTATTGGCAGTTCCTTGCCGTAAATCCGTTATTATTTGCATCAATTATGTGGATTTACGTCTTATATACACCATATGATCATATATATTATATCAAATATGTAAGAGATGTCATCAAATTTCTTCAGGAACCCCCGCTGTATTTCACTGAAATAGTCAAAATATTTTTCATGTTTTGAAAATAGCAAAGCCTCAAATTTTTATTTTCATAATATGTATATATCATGCTTGGCCCGCAAGGTGTAATAGATCCCTTCTATAAATATGTATCAAAAACAATTGTATAATCATATTTTTATATACATCAATATCAATCTCTAGAAAATAATAATTCAACATAGCGATCCGCTTATCAAAAATCCACCTATTTAATTATCTGTCAACAAACCCACCTTTGTTACATATCTTCCCAAAATATACCTCTTATATTTTTAACCTGTAATTACCGTTATCAACAAGTTTTGTTAGGTTAGAAAAAAGTTTTTGTAAAATAAAAATTAAATTTTATAAAATAAAAATTAAAATAAAACACCACTAACCACCCCACCATTGAATTTTTTACCCACCGCACCAGCCACCACTACACCACCACCCTCGTATCCCCTTTGACCCACCCGCCACAGATTCCCCACCCCCCTGTAACCACTTCAATCCACCACCATAGCAGCACTACCCCACTGCTAAATTTTACCCATCCCACCAGCCACCACAACGTACACCACCACCCTCGATCCACTTTGACCCACCCCACCACGATGGAACCCCCGCCCCAAACCACTTAGACTCACCACTAGGGGTGTGCAAAATATTCCGATTCCGAATTTTCGATCCGATTTTCGAAAAACCGTATATCCGGTCCGGATTATTAAAATTCGAAAAAATCAAACGAATATCCGGTTTTAAAAACTAGACACCTGATCAGAACCGGTATGGAAACTTTATAATCCAGATTCCAAATTTTTAAGGAAAACATAAAACGGAAAACTGGATATTCGGTTTTTATTAAAGGATAGTGAAGTGGATTAGAAGAAATTTGGTTAAAAATCCGGATCCAGAATTCCGGATTTGTCGGAGATCCGAATTTCGGGAATTCCTGTTTTTCTGGATCGGATACGGAATACATTTTTTTATTTCGAAAAAACCGGATATCCTGTTTTCCAGATTGGAAAAATTCAGGTATCCGGTTTTGCACATCCCCTACCCGACCACCACCATAGATTCCCCACCCCCGTACCTACTTCGACCCATGAACACAGTACAATCCACAGCATCCACACCCCGTATCTACATCGACCCACCTCCGTCATAACACCACCACCCCATGTAACCACTTTAATTCTTCAAATCCAGAAAAAAATCAACTACTACCATGCATGAGCACCACCTCAAATATCACCATAAAAATTGAAATTTGTAATTTAAACCATCTTTAACTCTTGACGCTAAACCTTCAATTCAACGCCAAAGAGAAAACCAAATCAAGTAATTACAATACATAACAATTGCATAACAAAGATTCACCATTAAACCTTTAATTTGCTACTCCAATCCATGGACCAATTGGTCCAACAATTTTTTCTAAGGGTTGGTACAAGTATTATTTAAATAATCGATAGATTATTATTAACTTGCATCAACAAAACATGATTTATGTTAATAGTTTGTTAAAAAAAATATTATTTAATGATATGATCACATAATATTATTGTACACCAATATTAATCTGAGATTTGTTTGCTATTTACTTAAGTGTATTATTTTATTTAAATTATTTAATCTTATATTTATTATCTTTGAATTTAATAACAAAAAATCCTACGCATCATAATACTTTAGCTATATAGTAGCGTTTTTAAGTCCTTTTTACGTAGTACTTTATTTTATTTATTAAATATGTCACAGCTGAATTCTCTTAAAATAAACGAAAACACAAAAAAAAAAAAAAAAAAAAAAAAAAAAATNATAACTAAATTAGGCGTGTCAATACTATTTTGGTGAAATCATGTGTGCCTAGTCCAAATCATAGTAAAAAAAAAAAAAGTAGATTTATTCTAATGATTCTAAAATACTTTCCAAAACATAAAAAAGATTTTAAGATTTTCTTATTTTTAATTTAGGAAAATGGATTTTACTATAGATACTTAGATTAGAGATACAATTGAGATTCCAAAGGAGGATTTCTAAGCGTAGGTTTGCTATATTTTACTCCATCATGGACATTAACCAACAATTATTGTTGGAACTATTGGAGCGTTATCGTCGAGAAGAGATTATTAGGCTGCGAAATGAAGAGATTATTAGGCTGCGAAACGAAGAGATTATTAGGCAGCAACACGAACAAAGGATTAAGCAGTTATTGTTCGAAAAAGTTCGTCAACAAGAACAAGAACAGCAAAGGATTGAAGAAAAACAAGAATGGTTGAGTGAAGTACTGAACCCATCTCTTAACTCTGGTTCGTCATCTTCATACTTCTCCTATGATATTCTCAACAAAGATGAGTTTCTCGAATCGTTTCGAACAGAAGATTCTACTAGTGATGAGCCTAGACAAGAAGAATGCAATCGTAATTCGCAAGTGCGACCATATGTTTTATTCCCCTAGTTATTTAATTTTCAAGAATTAGTAACGTACGTAGTACTATAGTAAGGAGTAATCTGATCTTTGGGAAAATTTATCCCTTTGCATTGTAATTAATCAATGGAAGTTGTGCGCTAATTAAGTGATTAGTTATACATTAGTGCATGTAAGTTGTTATTCATTTTTTCTTTTCTTTTTTTTTTTGGGTAGGAAAGAACAGTAGATTAATATTGAAAAGGTGCAGCCAAAGCCACACAAGCACCAGAGGTAGCATACACCTTATCCTTCAGAGGGTGTATGTAGACACCGGAACCGCCGAAAAAGTTGACAATTTTGTTATATTGATGTGTTGAACACATGATAGGAGGGAGGAAGTCGATCATCCGACTGCAGTCACGAAAAACTCCATCTCCGACTCCATTTAAATAATCCGAGTACAATCGGAGGTGGAGTCGGATCTTACATAATCCGATCCGAGTCCGACCTGTTGACATCCCTACCATCCATCGTGTGGGAAGGCCACCATCACTTTAAAAGCAATTTCTTGGATATTCAATCCAAAGAATCCCATTTGATCGCCTGGGTTGGATACTTTTGAAGAAACCCTATTAGAGGCCTAGAGGAGACTTGACTTTTTTTTTTTTTTTTT
>PYUH01000019.1:194356-210976 GCA_016808085.1 Suaeda aralocaspica
GTGGAGTGAAGTACTGAACCCTCTCTTAACTCTGGTTCGTCATCTTCATACTTCTCCATGAATTTCTCAACAAGATGAGTTTTCTTCTCGAATCGTTTCGAACAGAAGATTCTACTAGTGATAGCCTAGACAAGAAGATGCAATCGTAATTCGCAAGTGCGACCATATGTTTTATTCCCCTAGTTATTTAATTTTCAAGAATTAGTAACGTACTAGTACTATAGTAAGGAGTAATCTGATCTTTGGGAAAATTTATCCCTTTGCATTGTTAATTAATCAATGGAAGTTGGTGCGCTAATTAAGTGATTAGTTATACATTAGTGCATGTAGTTGTTATTCATTTTTTTTTCTTTTTTTTTTTGGGTAGGAAAGAACAGTAGATTAATATTGAAAAGGTGCACCAAAGCCACACAAGCACCAGAGGTAGCATACACCTTATCCTTCAGAGGTGTATGTAGACACCGAACCCGCCGAAAAAGTTGACAATTTTTGTTATATTGATGTTGTTGAACACATGATAGGAGGGAGGAAGTCGATCATCCGACTGCAGTCACAAAAACTCCATCTCCGACTCCATTTAAATATCCGAGTACAATCGGAGGTGGAGTCGGATCTTACATAATCCGATCCGAGTCCGACCTGTTGACATCCCTACCATCCATCGTGTGGGAAGGCCACCATCACTTTAAAAGCAATTTTCTTGATTATTCAATCCAAGAATCCCATTTGATCGCCTGGGTTGGATACTTTTGAAGAAACCCTATGAGAGGCCTAGAGGAGATTACTTTTTTTTTTTTTTTTTTTTTCAAAAATCTTCTAACTATGGAAGTAGCTATAATTTGAGTCAAAACTGTCAAAAAAAAAAAAACTGAAATTAAGAATCAACTCAACAAATAACCGTATAGATTATGATAATTAAATGGATTAAACTAAATTAACTAAAATAAACGGAACTGAAAACAAATGCACTAAACTAAACTGAAATATCAAAAAATTAATTTAATAATAATAAATTTATATTAATTAAAATTGAATTAATCCAAATTAATATAACATACCTTAAGTTGATGTGAAATATGATTTAATTTAAATAAATTAATATTATAAAATTAATTAAGTTGAATTAAAATTAGATAACAACGACTTCAATTATTTGAATTATGTTACATTTTCATTGACATAAATTATTTTCTTTTATTAACTTCTAGTCTTCTATAACCGCAATTCCTTCCTCGCCAATTGTTTAACTTGCTTTGATGTTAGCAGTAAATGATTGAATTTTAAAGATTAAATTTTTTTTTTTTTCTTTAAATGATTGAAATAATGATACGAATTGTGTACTGGTAATTTACTGTGGAAAGCAAGATTATTTGAGTTAGTGAATTTTAGGGAGTAGTTTTTTGTATAGGGGGTGATTTTAGGTATGCAGGGGGTGGTTGCATGGGTGAGAGGGGGGTGTCACGTGGGTAAAGGGATGGTTTTCGAGTGATGGGTGAGGGTTTCTTGGGTGGGGGGTGGGTTTTTTTAGGGAGGTGGCCCTTTGTGGTTGTGAGCGTCAGATTAAGGTGGTGGAGATTTGCTTATGTTGGTGGGGTTATGGGTGTGTGGTCAGGCCGAGAGCTTTTTTTCCTCATTTCTCTCTTTTCCCCCCAAATTTTAATACTTATCATAACATTGAAATATATTATGAAATAATTGCAAATTAAAAAGAAAATGAAAAAAAATCAAAGAAGGTTACCAACTAACCTGGTCATCAAATCATGTATAAGGTTGGGTCTAAAAATGAAAAATTGAAGGTTTGGTCTTTTATTAAGTAACCGTCCAAATTTTAGATTATATTCTTAAATATTCCTTGTTTTTACAATTCAAACTGATTGGGTGCAATCTGAAATCAACTGAACTGTATTGGTTTTTCTCCCAGGAACCGTGTGGTTGGGATAATATCAAAGGAAGGGAATCAACTTTCCCCATTTCCTCGTTGTTGTTTGCCACTTTGTGCATTCTCTTTTCCATTCCCCATTTCCCCATTCTTCTAACACTTTTCCATTCCCCCCCCCCTTCCCCCCCCCCTCCCCCTCCCCCACATCTTTTTTATTCCCTTTCCTTTTCCCCACCTTCCACCCCACCCACCATACAACCACCCAACCACCACACAAAACCACCAAATCAACCACCCACCTACCCTTCCTACCTATCGCCGCGTTATCAACTCCCCACCCGCCACCACCCCTTCAAACCTAACCGCCACCAAAACCACTATTATACTCTAACCACCATAATTCTATAATACTCACCACCCCAAACAACCACCTCTAACCTCTACCCGCCCCCCAAACCACCACCATCGACTTGCCTCCCCCAAAACGAAACCTACCGATTTAATATTTATGGATGTTATGTTTTCGTTTTGAGTGGTTTGGGGGTCACAAAGGGCAGTGAGGGGATAAGAGGCAGCGAGGGAGGCAAGTTGATGGGTGGCGGGTTTTTTATTGTAAAGTGGTTGGGTTTAAAGGGTGGTTTTGATGGTGGTTAGGGTTTGAAGGGATGGCGATGGAGTTGGTAGTGCCAGTGAGGGATGAGGGGTAGGTCAGTGGTTGATCGTTTGGTGTTTGTGTGGTGTTGGTGTGGTTTTAGAGCTGATCAACCTTTATCTAGCCCAAAAAATGCGGGTTTTGACATGATATATCCGGCCTGAATTCTTGCTAGGCCCGACCTGGCCCGATTTTTCAAACTTTCCTGCGGGATTTGGCGGCTTAAATGTAAGAAGTTTATTTAATTTTTTGGGCCCGGCTCGGAAAGCCCGCCAAGCCTGCTCCAATTATCCAGGCTTTGGACAACAAATAGGCCCGAACCTAGGCCTGATCGAAGCCCGATCATTGGGCCTTTATTTAATGTGTCAAGCCCGACCTGGCCTATGATCACTGGTTTGTGTGGTGTTGGATAATATTAACCTTTATTTTTTTTTTTTTTTTTCCAAAAAACAACTATCTAAAACTAAGATATTATTATTCAGTTTCTCATTTCCAGTCTTCCCCCTTTATCCAACTAAACGGTCGCTAATAGAATTAACTAAATAAAACCTACCAAAAGAACTGAATTAAAATAGGAAAAATTGCCAAAGAAAACCTTTTAAATACGTTTTTTTTTCCAAGAGAAACCTTTTGAAAAAAAATTTGCCAAAAAAAACCTTAAACAATTTTTTTTTTGCCAACAAGAAACACTTAACCCCAATTTCCGGTGTTGACCACCTATTTCCGACATTGACCAACTAATTTTTTCTTCTATATGCACTCCATTTTCCTTTTTTTTTTCTTTCCCTTAAAACTTCATCTTCTCCCCCTTAATTAACAATTCAACACCACCTAACATATTTGAACCCTAAAAATCTTTCACATCTCAAATTTTCAAAAAAAACTATTTACAAAATCACATTGGTTAATACCAATCTCAAATTTTCTCTTATTTATCATCAAATTCCACAATTAACACTTCCTCACTTCAAAAACTTCACTTCTACTAAATCTTGTTTCTCTTTTTAGAGCTCACGATGCTTCCACTGCTTTCCAGGAAGAAAATCATCTGCTACTAAACTTTTTAATTTCGACGCTTTGGAGCCAGGTTTGTGGTCTCCCACAGTGTTGAATCAAATTCTTTGAGAATTGGATGTAAAATTAGAGGTAAAAAAGAGGAAAATGGAGTGTAAGTGAGAGAAATTAATCAATCAACACCGAAAATATGGTCAACAATCTCAACATTATAAATCCGATAAAAATAATTTTCTTTATGATTTTTTCTTGACAAAAATATTTTTAAAATTTCTCTCACAAAAAAAAAAAAAAAAAAAAAAAATTGTAAAAGGTTTTATGTGGCAGTAATAAAGCAAAATAAACTGTATAATCAATGTATAATCAAAACTAAAACAGAACAAGAAGTTTATTACTTTCCACTCCTCTTGTCCTCCACAATATTTTCCGCCATTAACAAACCTTCAAAAACCTCCAAAAATGGTAGCACTAAAGAAAGTGATGAAAACCGCTTTAGGTGACATGAGCTTCAACAAAGGAGGAGGTCCAATCAACTGGTTTCCCGGTCACATGGCTGCTGCTTCACGCGCCATTCGTGACCGTCTTAAGCTCGCTGATTTCGTCATCGAAGTTCGTGATTCTCGCGTATGTTTCACTCTCCTTTCTCTCCTCATTTTTTTTCAATCTTCTTCTTTTTCATCAATCAATTATTTTATCTGTATTTGAAATTTCATTTTTTGATGATTATTGTTTGATTATTATTCGCAGATTCCATTATCATCAACTAATGAAGAACTTCAACCGTTACTTGTTGGTAAAAAGCGTCTAATTGCTCTCAATAAGAAAGATTTGGCTAACCCTAACATTTTACCTGTACGTTGTTTGTTTATTTTTTCCGTATTTTTTTGGTTTAATTGTTTAATTATTTTCGAGTTTTTGCTGAAATTTCATTTGCCTTATGAATAGTTAAATTGCTATTGTGATGTTAAATTTTATGTGTTTTTCTGTATTATTTTGATATAACTGTTTAATTTTGAGTGTTATTTTGATATTTATTGGTGAAATTTGGAGGAAATTCATTGGTTAAATGCTTATGTAGTTAAAGATGGATAGTTTATTGTTTTTACCAGAAATGGATGCGATATTTCGAGTCTTGCAAACAAGATTGTCTTTCGATAAATGCGCATAGCAAGAACTCAGTGAAGAAGGTTAGTGAAGGTTTTAAAGACAATATCTGTGCTTGTTTTCTGTTGAAAAATGTGATGATTGCAAGTTAATTGAAATCTTGCACATGTTACTATTTTTTTGGTGTATCCATTGAAATTTTTTGGGATTAGAATATTGTTGTTGTTGGTGGCGTACCCTTGAGGTTTGTATAGTTTGCAATGTTTTGTAGAGCATTTGCATTTATATCCATAATGTTTGTTTCAGCTCGTTAGCTAGTTTCTTTACAATTTTTGTGATTGCTGATTTGTGAATGATTGTGTTTATCAAATTTATTTCTTGGTGGTTTGCTTTTCCTTTCATTTCTTAGTTATTGGAACTTGTGGAGCTGAAGCTTAAGGAGGTCATTTCAAGGGAACCCACTCTACTTGTCATGGTGATTGGTGTTCCAAATGTTGGAAAGTCAGCTTTGATTAACTGTATCCATCGCATTTCAGCTGAACACTTTCCTGGTAATATTTAATGAATTCAAGTCGTAATTTTGTATGATTTCATGTTTTGTTATGAACTATGCATATATTTGCGGATTCTGAGTGATTGAAAAGCGAGCAATCTGATTGAAATATGAGTGCACTTCACCCATTGAACAATGATCTGGATATTCCTCATAGTGCAGGAGAAGAAAAAGAGAGCTACAGTGGGACCATTGCCTGGAGTTACTCAGGATATTGCAGGATTCAAGGTGAAGAGTGCATTGCTTTTTTGTCTATTTGTTTTAATCATCTAGATATCTAGCCTATGATAGATTTCATATAGAGTGCTGTATTTTGTCAATGTACCAAAGGTCCTGTAAATTCTAACTGGTTGTTCTCACTTATTCTAAAACTGTTTTCCTTTTGTACAGATTGCTCATAAACCTAGCATTTATGTTCTTGATACACCAGGAGTGTTGGTTCCAAGTATTCCGGATATAGAGACAGGCTTGAAATTAGCTCTAACAGGTTGGTTTTTTGCTTTAGATGATATCATGATACTAAAGCTTGCGGTGGATTGTGAATGTTGTCTAAATTATGCCTTTCCTCATCTTGGAGCTGCAAGCAACCTAATATATGGGCCTTGACAAGCCTTTTGCTCATATTCTTTAATATCCAATATGCTTTAAAATATTAAACAGTTTTGTTAATATATAGTGTTTCCTTCTTGCTATGTGTGTTTTGTGTTACATTTTCTTTCTCTAGTCTTCTAGGAATATTGCCTCTGTCTGTTTTATGCTATGCTACTACAAAGAGTAAGAAAATTGTGATGGTAAAATTTTTCTTGTAATTTTTTTTATAGAATTTCAAACTTTTGATTACCTGTTCAAGAGCATCTGTATTTTCAGTTCACGTTAGGGTGTTCAATCTCTGGCGTCCATTGCTTAAAATTCCCTTGATAGTGTAGAGGGGCATCAGTTGCAGTTAGAAGCTTCATAATTGCCATCCAAAGCATGTATCTTGCCAAACTTTGGACTAGCATGTAGACATATAGTTGAACCTTACATAGGAAGGAACTTGCAGGCATGCAACCTTTGTGAAGTCAACATTGATGTTGTTGCTATTCAAATCTGCTTTTTTTTTTGTGTGTCATTTTCAAGCTATAGGATGAAAATGAGGAAGTGCTTCCAGTTTAGATGCCACAGACACTGGTGTTCTACACCTAAATAAAACAGAATATTCTTGTTAAGGATTTTACCGTTAGTTTCTCCAAATATGGAGGAATAAAGACAAATATTTTCCATTGAAAGTTATGTAATGAAGAATGAATACACAATATTTATGGTTGGAAAGCTTTTAATCCCCGCTATTAACTAGCAGTGACGCTATGCAGCTTCATAAAAACTGTGTATAGTGTTCAAACCACCTAGAGAAGCATGACTTGGTTTTGAATGCTTATTCACTGCTACCATATATCAAATTCTCAGCCTCTAAACCTGTCTCTAATGTTGTCCAATTAAAATTAAGAAATGCAATCTTGCTATGAGCCTCTTCAATCCAAAATTCCTGTTAGCTAACTTTAAATCATTAAGTTTTGGAAAGTATGAAAACAAAGCCTAGCTTTATTTCGGATCAATCCGTATTCCCTGGATATATGTGTTCGTGCGACAAGACCCAGTCATGTGGTTATACAAGAATAGCACAGGCTGTGCAGTTGTGCGCTTATTCAAGGGCTTACGGAAAGGCTTTGGGCTCCAAGTAATTTGCTGTTATACTCCTTTGTTTCTGATAATGATCCGACCTTGCTCTCACCACATTTTGGACAGACGTTGAAGAATTAACTGAAAAATTATCAATTATGTTTAACAATGCCTGTATGAGCTGTGACTGATTTTCTTTTGTGGTTTGTTGAATATTTGATGTAGCATAAATTTTGATGGTAGCCTCATTGTTTTGTTGAACCGCAACACAAGGCTCACTTTTCTATTTATCTTATTAAGCTTATCGGTGCACTTGCAGGATCAGTGAAGGATTCAGTTGTGGGTGAAGAGCGTATTGTTCAATATCTTCTTGCTGTTTTAAACAGCCGGGGAACTCCACTTCACTGGAAACGTTTGATTGATAGGAAGGAAGAACATAAGAATAGCACTGCAGTAAAACTTGAGTACAATATAAAAGATCTTTTGCCAAATCAAAGGAAGCCACCAGATTATTCCGCTGTTTATCATGTTGAGGTATAAGTTGCTATTATTACCACCTAGCTATGTCAATCAGGGATAAAATCTTGAAACAGTTCTTGATTGAATACTTTGCAATAAGAAATATTATCTACTTGCATTTGATAGATTTGGGACGGTTCTAAGGATAAGTCATTTTTATAATTCCTTTTGTAATGATATTTTGGCTATGTCAAGGCATTACATATGGAAGGCAAATATATGAACACTGTTTGGATAATTTACCTTTTTAAATTCAAATTTCAGAAAATCACTCCCATTTTTTGTCGGAAAACATCTTTTTCAACCTAAGTTAACACTAGTGTTGGAATTTTGCTGCATTTCTGTTGAAACTCCCAATTTTGGAAACTGGAACTGAAGCCACCTAGTAAACCTCCTGTCCTTGATGTGAAAAACAGGCCTATTGTTGATATAATACAAGCTTTTGTTTTGGATTACTGATGAACAAATACATCAAAATGGCCTTTTTTGAAAGACTAAAAACCCTTCCCTGTTTTATATTCTTGTCACTTTTTAATAAAGGGTTATCATACTAAGCCCTTAGACAAATCTTGATCAATGAAAAGGAACCTGAGGGTGGTTTTGGGGAAGGGGGATAAGGAAAATCAAGGTTAGAGAGCAAAACAGCTTTGTTGAAGGTAATCTATCATACGGAGTAGATTGCATCTTGTGTAATACATTGCGTTGTGAAATACTCTGTAGAAATGTTTGTAGCTTACATCTACATCCCTTCACTGTATTGGAATAAATATGATAAAAGAGTTTTGAATGTCAAATTGTTGTGGAATAGTTAGCAGATGATCATTTTCTCTAAACCACTTTCTTTGGTCAATGTGTAGAATTCTTGTTACAGTTTCATTAATATGCCTACTAATATGCGTTGTGCTTACAGGATCTTGCAAGAGAAGTGCAATCTGCAATTTCTGATTCTTTCTCTACATTTGATGGAAATGTTGAAGATGAAAGTGACATGGAGAGCCTCATAGATTTGCAATTTGATGCTCTACAGAAGGCATTTAAAATACCAAGTACTGCTTCAGAATGCCGTACTAAGGTTTCAAAAAGATTTTTGACTTTGTTTAGAACGGGTAGACTAGGTCCTTTTATCCTTGATGATGTTCCTGATATCACACAACCTGTATCTTGAACGATTTTGTAAGTTGTAGTGTTATCAAAATCGAAAATTGTATCGTTTCCGTTTGAAACTTTTATGGTAAATGAATTTGCTTCTCAGAACTTTATCAGAACTTGGTAAGCATATAGGCACAGCAGCAAAAATTAAATAACTCTTGGTTGAATACTTGAATGTGGAAAAATATGAAATCACTCTTTTTTTTCCCAATTATTTTCTTGCAATTTTGAATAAATTTTGTTCCCTTGATAAGCTGCATCTCTCATTCTCAGGATATCTCCTGCAAATAACTCTGTAACTTTATCATTAGAAGCAATGAGGAAATATAAACCGGAAACGGATGAAGTAGATAATTATAATGCATGACCCTGTAAGCAAAGTGCATTAACAAAAAGGATCGTAATGAGCTTTCATTGATGCATGTAAATAAAAAGAAGCAACCTTGTCGAAAAAATATGCTGCAAGTTTGCAACAAAAACTGCATTTAAATAGCGAACAGTTATCATTAACGAAATAACATGTGCTCCACAGCAATTGCCAGCGGTAACAATTCTACAAGGTTGTTGGTCCAAAGAAATGACAATAACTTGCAAACCCGCAGTCAAAAATTGGGGACGTAAAATTCCTACTATAAGAATATGGTGTTTCCAAAACTCTCTTTAATGTACAGATACAACACCATTGTAGTCAAGACCATGGCCGATGAAGTACAAAACTGGACCGCATAGCAAATCTTTGAGCCAAGACAACAAGGCCATTGTAGTTATGGTTTATTTGACTCAATAAGTTCTCTGTACTCTTTCTTCATTTTGACACCTGGTATGGTCCTGCAGATACACATTGAACTAGTTACTGGCTGGCAGCTGAAAACAAGATCAAACTTTGAACCTAACAATTCAAAAGCAATTTATAAACCATAACTAGATGCAACAACAAATCCTTTAGTCCCAAGTTAAACCACAGCTAGATGAAAAAAAAAAAAAAAAAAAAAAAAAAAAAAAAAAAAAAAAAATTTTGTCTGCTCAAAGATTTGCTATGCGGTCCAGTTTTGTACTTCATCGGCCATGGTCTTGACTACATGGTGTTGTATCTGACATTAAAGAGAGTTTTGGAAAACACCATATTCTTATAGTAGGAATTTTACGTCCCCATTTTTTGACTGCGGGTTTGCAAGTTATTGTCATTTCTTTGGACCAACAACCTTGTAGAATTGTTACCGCTGGCAATTGCTGTGGAGCACATGTTATTTCGTTAATGATAACTGTTCGCTATTTAAATGCAGTTTTTGTTGCAAACTTGCAGCATATTTTTTCGACAAGGTTGCTTTCTTTTTATTACATGCATCAATGAAAGCTCATTACGATCCTTTTTGTTATGCACTTTGCTTACAGGGTCATGCATTATAATTATCTACTTCATCCGTTTCCGGTTTATATTTCCTCATTGCTTCTAATGATAAAGTTACAGATTTATTTGCAGGAGATATCCTGAGAATAGAGCAGCTTATCAAGGAACAAATTTATTCAAAATTGCAAGAAAATAATTGGGAAAAAAAAGAGGGATTTCATATTTTTCCACATTCAAGTATTCAACCAAGAGTTATTTAATTTTTGCTGCTGTGCCTATATGCTTACCAAGTTCTGATAAGTTCGTGAGAAGCAATTCATTTACTAAAAAGTTTCAAACGGAAACGATACAATTTTCGATTTTGATAACACTACAACTTACAAAATCGTTCAAGATACAGGTTTGTGTATATCAGGAACATCATCAAGGATAAAAGGCCCTAGTCTACCGGTCTAAACAAGTCAAAATCTTTTTGAAACCTTAGTACGGCTTCTGAAGCAGTACTTGGTATTTTAAATGCCTTCTGTAGAGCATCAAATTGCAAATCTATGGCTCTCCATGTCACTTTCATCTTCAACATTTCCACAAATGTAGAGAAAGAATCAGAAATTGCAGATTGCACTCTCTTGCAAGATCCTGTAAGCACAACGCATATTAGTAGGCATATTAATGAAACTGTAACAGAATTCTACACTACATTGACCAAAGAAAGTGGTTTGAGAAAATGATCATCTGCTAACTATTCCACACAACAATTTGCATTCAAAACTCTTTTATCATATTTTCCAATCAGTGAAGGGATGTAGATGTAAGCTACAAACATTTCTACAGAGTATTTCACAACGCAATGTATTCACAAGAGCAATCTACTCCTATGATAGATTACCTTCAACAAAGCTGTTTTGCTCTCTAACCTTGATTTTCCTTATCCCCCTTCCCCAAAACCACCCTCAGGTTCCTTTTCATTGATCAAGATTTGTCTAAGGGCTTAGTATGATAACCCTTTATTAAAAAGTGACAAGAATATAAAACAGGGAAGGGTTTTTAGTCTTTCAAAAAAGGCCATTTTGATGTATTTGTTCATCAGTTAATCCAAAACAAAAGCTTGTATTATATCAACATAGGCCTGTTTTTCACATCAAGGACGAGGTTTACTAGGTGGCTTCAGTTCCAGTTTCCAAAATTGGGAGTTTCAACAGAAATGCAGCAAAATTCCAACACTAGTGTTAACTTAGTTGAAAAAGATGTTTTCCACAAAAATGGGAGTGATTTTCTGAAATTTGAATTTAAAAGGTAAATTATCCAACATGTTCATATATTTGCCTTCCATATGTAATGCCTTGACATAGCCAAAATATCATTACAAAGGAATTATAAAATGACTTATCCTTAGAACCGTCCCAAATCTATCAAATGCAAGAGATATATTTCTTATTGCAAAGTATTCAATCAAGAACTGTTTCAAGATTTATCCCTGATTGCACTAGCGGGTGGTAATAATAGCAACTTATACTCAACATGATAAACACGCGGAATAATCTGGTGGCTTCCTTTGATTTGGCAAAGATCTTTTATATTGTACTCAAGTTTTACTGCAGTGCTATTCTTATGTTCTTCCTTCCTATCAATCAAACGTTTCCAGTGAGTGGAGTTCCCCGGCTGTTTAAAACAGCAAGAAGATATTGAACATACGCTCTTCACCCACAACTGAATCCTTCACTGATCCTGCAAGTGCACCGATAAGCTTAATAAGATAAATAGAAAAGTGAGCCTTGTGTTGCGGTTCACAAAACAATGAGGCTACCATCAAAATTATGCTACATCAAATATTCAACAAACCACAAAAAATCAGTCACAGCTCATACAGGCATTGTTAAACATAATTGATAATTTTCAGTTAATTCTTCACGTCTGTCCAAAATGTGGTGAGAGCAAGGTCGGATCATTATCAGAAACAAAGGAGTTAACCACAATTACTTGGAGCCCAAAGCCTTTCCGTAAGCCCTTGAATAAGCGCACAACTGCACAGCCTGTGCTATTCTTGTATACCACATGACTGGTCTTGTCCGCACGAACACATATATCCAGGGAATACGGATTGATCCGAAATAAAGCTAGGCTTTGTTTTCATACTTTCCAAAACTTAATGATTTAAATTAGCTAACAGGAATTTTGGATTGAAGAGCTTCATAGCAAGATTGCATTCTTAATTTAATTGGACAACATTAGAGCAGGTTTAGAGCTGAGAATTGATATATGGTAGCAGTGAATAAGCATTCAAACCAAGTCATGCTTCTCTAGGTGGTTTGAACACTATACACAGTTTTTATGAAGCTGCTAGCGTCACTGCTAGTTAATAGCGGGATTAAAAGCTTTCCAACCATAAATATTGTTGTATTCATCTCATTACATAACTTTCAATGGAAAATATTTGTCTTTATCCTCCATATTTGGAGAAACTAACGGTAAAACCTAACAAGAATATTCTGTTTTATTTAGTGTAGAACACCGTGTCTGTGGCATCTAAACTGAAGCACTTCCTCATTTTCATCCTATAGCTTGAAATGACACACAAAAAAAAAAGCAGATTTGAATAGCAACAACATCAAGTGGACTTCACAAAGGTTGCATGCCTGCAAGTTTCCTTCCTATGTAAGGTTCAACTATATGTCTACATGCTAGTCCAAGTTTGGCAAGATACTGCTTTGGATGGCAATTATGAAGCTTCTAACTGCAAACTGATGCCCCTCTACACTATCAAGGGAATTTTAAGCAATGGACGCCAGAGATTGAACACCCTAACGTGAACTGAAAATACAGATGCTCTTGAACAGGTAATCAAAGTTTGAAATTCTATAAAAAAATTACAAGAAAAATTTTACCATCACAATTTTCTTACTCTTTGTAGTAGCATAGCATAAAACAGACAGAGGCAATATTCCTAGAAGACTAGAGAAAGAAAATGTAACACAAAAACACACATAGCAAGAAGGAAACAACTATATATTACAAAAACTGTTTAATATTTTAAAGCATATTGGATATTAAGAATATGAGCAAAAGGCTGTCAAGGCCCATATATTAGGTTGCTTGCAGCTCCAAGATGAGGAAAGGCATAATTTAGACAACATTCACAATCCACCGCAAGCTTTAGTATCATGATATCATCTAAAGCAAAAAACCCAACCTGTTAGAGCTAATTTCAAGCCTGTCTCTATATCCGGAATACTTGGAACCAACACTCCTGGTGTATCAAGACAATAAATGCTAGGTTTATGAGCATCTGTACAAAAGGAAAACAGTTTTAGAATAAGTGAGAACAACAGTTAGAATTTACAGGACCTTTGGTACATTACAAAATACAGCACTCTATATGAATCTATCATAGGCTAGATATCTAGATGATTAAAACAAATAGACAAAAAAGCAATGCACTCTTCACCTTGAATCCTGCAATATCCTGAGTAACCTCCAGGCAATGGTCCCACTGTAGCTCTCTTTTCTTCTCCTGCACTATGAGGAAATCCAGATCATTGTTCAATGGGTGAAGTGCACTCATATTTCAATCAGATTGCTCGCTTTTCAATCACTCAGAATCCGCAATATATGCATAGTTCATAACAAAACATGAAATCATACAAAATTACGACTTGAATTCATTAAAATTACCAGGAAAGGTGTTCAGCTGAAATGCGATGGATACAGTTAATCAAAGCTGACTTTCCAACATTTGGAACACCAATCACCATGACAAGTAGAGTGGGTTCCCTTGAAATGACCTCCTTAAGCTTCAGCTCCACAAGTTCCAATAACTAAGAAATGAAAGGAAAAGCAAACCACCAGAAATAAATTGATAAACACAATCATTCACAAATCAGCAATCACAAAATTGTAAAGAAACTAGCTAACGAGCTGAAACAACATTATGGATATAAATGCAAATGCTCTAAAAACTTGCAAACTATACAAACCTCAAGGGTACGCCAACAACAACCAATATTCTAATCCCAAAAAATTTCAATGGATACACCAAAAAAATGTAACTGTGCAAGATTTCAATTAACTTGCAATCATCACTTTTTCAACAAAAACAAGCACAGATATTGTCTTTAAAACCTTCACTACCTTCTTCACTGAGTTCTTGCTATGGCGCATTTATCGAAAGACAATCTTGTTTGCAAGACTCGAATATACGCATCCATTTCTGGTAAAAACAATACTATCCATCTTTAACTACATAAGCATTTACCAATGAATTTCCTCCAAATTTCACCACCAATAAATATCAAAAAAACACTCAAATTAAACAGTTATACAAAATAAACAGAAAAACACATAAAATTTAACATCACAATAGCAATTTAACTATTCATAAGGCAAATGAAATTTCAGCAAAAACTCGAAAATAATTAAACAATTAAACCAAAAAAATACGGAAAAATAAACAAACAACGTACAGGTAAAATGTTAGGGTTAGCCAAATCTTTCTTATTGAGAGCAATTAGACGCTTTTTACCAACAAGTAACGGTTGAAGTTCTTCATTAGTTGATGATAATGGAATCTGCGAATAATAATCAAACAATAATCATCAAAAAATGAAATTTCAAATACAGTAAAATAATTGATTGATGAAAAGAAGAAGATTGAAAAAAAATGAGGAGAGAAAGGAGAGTGAAACATACGCGAGAATCACAACTTCGATGACGAAATCAGCGAGCTTAACGGTCACGAATGGCGCGTGAAGCAGCAGCCATGTGACCGGGAAACCAGTTGATTGGACCTCCTCCTTTGTTGAAGCTCATGTCACCTAAAGCGTTTTCATCACTTTCTTAGTGCTACCATTTTGGAGGTTTTTGAAGTTTGTTAATGGCGGAAAATATTGTGGAGGACAAGAGGAGTGGAAAGTAATAAACTTCTTTTCTGTTTTAGTTTTGATATACATTGATTATACAGTTTATTTTGCTTATTACTGCCACAAAAACCTTTTACAATTTTTTTTTTTTTTTTTTTTTGTGAGGAGAAATTTTTAAAAATATTTTGTCAAGAAAAATCATAAGAAAATTATTTTATTTTTATCGAATTTATAATGTTGAGATTTTTGCCATCTATTTTCGGTGTTGATTGATTAATTTCTCTCACTTACACTCCATTTTCCTCTTTTTTACCTCTAATTTTACATCCAATTCTCAAAGAATTTGATCTCAACACTGTGGGAGACACACAAACCTGGCTCCAAACGTCGAAATTAAAAATTTAGTAGCAGATGTTCTTCTTCCTGGAAAGCAGTGGAAGCATCGTGAGCTCTAAAAGAGAACAAGATTTGTAGAAAGTTGAAGTTTTTGAAGTGAGAAGTGTTAATTTGTGGAATTTGATGATAAATAAGAGAAAATTTGAGATTGTTATTAACCAATGTGATTTTTGTATAGTTTTTTTTTAAATTTGAGATTGTGAAAGATTTTAGGGTTCAATATTGTTAGGTGGTGTTATTGTTAATTAAGGGGGAGAAGATGAAGTTTATTAAGGAAAGAAAAAAAAGAAAATGGAGTGCATATAGAAAGAAATTAGTTGGTCAATGTCGGAAATAGGTGGTCAACACCGGAAATTGGGCTTAATGTTTCTTCTGGCAAAAAAAAAATTGTTTAAGGTTTTTTTTTGGCAAAATTTTTTTTCTCAAAAGGTTTCTCTTGGAAAAAAAACGTATTAAAGGTTTTCTTTGGCAATTTTTCCTATTTTTAATTCAGTTCTTTTGTAGGTTTTATTTAGTTCAATTCTATTAGCGACCGTTTAGTTGGATAAAGGGAAGACTGGAAATGAGGAAAAGGAATAATAATATCTTAGTTTTAGATAGTTGTTTTTTTGGAAAAAAAATAAAAAATAAAGGTTAATTATTATCCACACCACACAAACCAGTGATCATAGGCCAGGTCGGCTTGACACATTAAATAAGAGGCCCAATGATCGGGCTTCGATCAGGCCTAGGTTCGGGCCTCTTTTGTTGTCCAAGCCTGGATAATTGGAGCAGGCTTGGCGGGCTTTCCGAGCCGGGCCCAAAAAATTAACTAAACTTCTTACATTTAAGCCGCCAAATCCCGCAGGAAAGTTTGAAAAATCGGGCCAGGTCGGGCCTAGCAAGAATTCAGGCCGGATATATCATGTCAAAAACCCGCATTTTTTTCGGGCTAGATAAAGGTTTATCAGCTCTAAAACCACCCAACCACACACAACCACCAAATCGATCAACCACTGACCTACCCTCCTCATCCTCAACTGGCACTACCAACTCCATCGCCATCCCTTCAAACCCTAACCACCATCAAAACCACCCTTAAAACCCAACCACTTTACAACTAAAACACCCGCCACCCATCAACTTGCCTCCCCTCTCTGCCCTCTCTATCCCCTTCACTGCCCTTTGTGACCCCCTAAACCACTCAAAACGAAACAAACATCCATATATTAAATCTAGGTTTCGTTTTGGGGGAGCAGTCGATGGGTGGTGGTTTGGGGGCGGTAGAGGTGGTTTGTTTGGGGTGGTGAGTATTATAGAATTATGGTGGTTAGAGTTAATAGTGGTTTTGGTGGCGGTTAGGGTTTGAAGGTGGTGGCGGTGGGGAGTTGATAACGCCGGCGATAGGTAGGAGGGTAGGTGGTGGTTGATTTGGTGGTTTTGTGGTGGTGGTTGGTGGTGTATGGTGGTTGGGTGGAGTGTGGGGAAAGGGAAAGGGAATAAAAACAGGCTGTG
>PYUH01000019.1:211001-222913 GCA_016808085.1 Suaeda aralocaspica
GGTGTGTGGTGGGGGGGGGAAGAGGGCGTAGCCTGGAACAAAACAAACAACCATAAACAAAGGGTTATCTTCCTTTTCTCCTCAATCTCTTTCCCTTCCCCTCCTCCAACCAAACGGCCCCTTAGTACTTTTCTGTGATTATATAATAGTCGGTTATCCAAGTAGAGCTTTGATAGCTTATTCCTCCATACATGTATATTTCCAAACTATAAAAATGATTACTCCCCTAATTTCTTAAAGTTCATAGAGAATATATATATTTTGACCGGGGTGGGGAGGTAGTTAGTATTTTTGGCAACATAAAAAAGGAAAAGAGGAGTGTTAAGTGGTCCTTTTTTGATTAGTTTGTAGTTACGAGAGTGTGAATATATGTGGGTCTAGCAATTAAGAGGGTAGAGAGGAGAAAAACATTTATGAAGTAATAAGTAGGAAGAAAGAAATTACTACTTTTTCTGTTCTTTTTTACTTAGATCATCTTCCACTTATGAAAGTTGCAAATCCCTGTAGCATCCCTTTACACATTGTTTGGATAACAAGCTTGGAGGGAAATTAAGGGAAGGGAAATTAGAGGAAGGGTAGGGAAAAGAATGGTAGGGGAAGTGGGGCTTGATTTGCCTCCTAATCCTCCAAATTGAGAGAGTTCAAGGTTTTAAAGGAGGGAAAATGGATCTCTCCTTCTCCCTCCCTTTCCTTCTCCTAATCATTTATACAGACAAGGGAAATTGTCCCTTTCTCTCTCCTTTCCCTTTCCTTTTATCAAAACAAAGGGTTAGGGCAACAAATAGTCTCTATTCTCTCCTATCACATGGTGGTTTCCTTTTTTCTGTTCTCTTATCTTTATCCTTAAAATATGTGCTAATGATCACCGGGGCAGTGGTATAGATGAAAAAAAAAATCGAAGAAAATAATAATTTGAAGAATCGTGGATTGAGAATGAGAGCGAGTCTTTAGTTTATAGTTCTACTTGATAAGTTGATAATGTGTCAACTTTTGTAATTTTGTAATGAGGTATTGATTTTGTTTTGGTTTTGCTTCTATTACTGTAGTGTGTAATACTTTTGTCATGATTTTCTAAATACAAGGAGCACTAATTACCAATTGCATGTTGCAGACAACAAGGCCATTGTAGTTATGGTTTATTTGACTCAATAAGTTCTCTGTACTCTTTCTTCATTTTGACACCTGGTATGGTCCTGCAGATACACATTGAACTAGTTACTGGCTGGCAGCTGAAAACAAGATCAAACTTTGAACCTAACAATTCAAAAGCAATTTATAAACCATAACTAGATGCAACAACAAATCCTTTAGTCCCAAGTTAAACCACAGCTAGATGAAAAAAAAAAAAAAAAGCAACATGCAATTGGTAATTAGTGCTCCTTGTATTTAGAAAATCATGACTAAAAGTATTACACACTACTAGTAATAGAAGCAAAACCAAAACAAAATCAATACCTCATTACAAAATTACAAAAGTTTGACACATTATCAACTTATCAAGTATGAACTATGAAACTAAAGACTCGCTCTCATTCTCAATTCCACGATTCTATCAAATTATTATTTTCTTCGATTTTTTTTTTCATCTATACCACTGCACCGGTGATCATTAGCACATATTTTAAGGAGAGGATAAAGATAAAGAGAACAGAAAAAAGGGAAACCACCATGTGATAGGAGAGAAATAGAGACTATTTGTTGCCCCTAACCCTTTGTTTTGATAAAAGGAAAGGAAGAGGAGATGAAAGAAAGGGGACAATTTCCCTTGTCTGTATAAATGATTAGAGGAAGGAAAGGGAGGGAGAAGGAGAGATCCATTTTCCCTCCTTTAAAAACCTTGAACTCTCTCAATTTGGAGAGATTAGGAGGCAAATCAGAGCCCCACTTCTCCCTACCATTCTTTTCCCTACCCTTCCTCTAATTTCCCTTCCCTTAATTTCCCTCCAAGCTTGTTATCCAAACAATGTGTAAAGGGATGCTACAAGGGATTTGCAACTTTCATAAGTGGAAGATGATCTAAGTAAAAAAGAACAGAAAAAGTATGTAATTTTCTTTCTTCCTACATTATTACTTCATAAATGTTTTTCTCCTCTCTACCCTCTTAATTGCTAGACCCACATATATTCACACTCTCGTAACTACAAACTAATCAAAAAAGGACCACTTAAACACTCCTCTTTTCCTTTTTTATGTTGCCAAAAATACTATACTAGCTCCCCCACCCCGGTCAAAAATATATATATCTCTATAGAACTTTAAGAAATTAGGGGAGTAATCATTTTTATAGTTTGGAAATATACATGTATGGAGGAATAAGCTATCAAAGCTCTATCTTGGATAACCGACTATTATATAATCACAGAAAAGTACTAAGGGGCCGTTTGGTTGGAGGAGGGGAAAGGGAAAGAGATTAGGAAAGGGAAAGGAGAAGAAAGGAAAGATAAACCCTTTGATTTAATGGGTTGTTTGTTTTGTTCCAAGGAAATGAACGACATCTTACAACCACCACCATACAACCACCACCCTACCCCAACTCCTACCACCAAACAAACCACCTAGCTCACTGCCCTCTCTCCCCCACCCTCTCCGGCGACTCAAACAGCCACCCCCACCACCGAAACCCTAACCACCTGTAAATTTTAATAACCCCGAAACATATTAAAACCCCTAGCCACCGCCTGAAACCGCCGGCACAGCTCCCTACAACAATCCACCTCGCCTCGCCATCCATCGCCGCCCCTCCCCCTCCCCCTCCCCTCGCCAGCTCGCTTCTCCTCTGTAAATCCCCTATTCAAAAACCATACCAATTTACAATCATCCTAACCCCGTATTCCTCCCTCTCCTCAAAAGCCACCAATCATCAATCTCACGACGGTGAAAATGGCGTCAGGTTCAGTAATCCTCGCCTCACCAACAGAGGTCGGAAAAACCTAGTAAATGACGA
The DNA here is from genome assembly GCA_016808085.1 of Suaeda aralocaspica. Taxonomy (NCBI): domain Eukaryota; kingdom Viridiplantae; phylum Streptophyta; class Magnoliopsida; order Caryophyllales; family Amaranthaceae; genus Suaeda; species Suaeda aralocaspica. The sequence goes on from PYUH01000019.1 coordinate 213,946, forward strand.
AAAACTGCAAACCGAAGCAACACAAGGAATTGAACCAATCATCAGGCGATCTTTAAAGAGGGGAGAAGCGAGGTGGCAAGGGGAGGGGAAGGAGCAGCGAGACGAGGGGAATCGGTGTAGGGGGGCGGTGACAGCGGTTTCAGGTGGTGGCAAGGGGTTTTGCTTTGAGGTTGTTGGGGTTAAAAGGTTGTTAGGGTTTCGGACTTTCAGTGGTGGGGTGAAGAGGTTGATGGTTGAGGTTATGATTGGGCGGTTTGTGTGGTGGTTGAGTGGTTGTATGGTGGATGGTTGGAAGGTGGGGAAAGGGAATGCAAAAGATAGGGGGAGGGTAGAGAATGGTAAAGTGTTAGATTAGGGGAATGGGGAAGGACATGAGAATGACAAAAGTGGTATAACAAACACAATCAAAGGAAATGGAGGTAGTTGATTCCCATTTCCTTTGATTAATCCCCCAACCAAATGGCCCCTAATTGAATTAGCATCTAGCTCTCAGAAAAATGTTGGGAGTAGGCCACGTTAAAAGAATGCTAACCTGGCAACCAACATTGTGATTAAAAAATGATTGACAAAGTCTCATAGTTACAGAAGCTACTATACAGTAATACAGAGTAGAACACCGACCTGATCATTTCTTTATTCTTGAAGAATTGTACACAAGGTGTACCCATAATTCCAGCTGCCTCTGCTATCTCAGGATCTTCCTCAATGTCTATTTCAACTAAATGAACACTCTGATCATATTCATCAATTACCTGCGATTGCAAGAAAAGAATTGTATTGGTTTTTGTCAGGGAAGTGTGTAAAATTAAATATAACGAGGACACAAAATCCTCTTGGAGAAGGAAAAAACTAGTAATGCTACTGACCCAGTCCCTAAAGAAAGTCTAGCAAACAACACTTTCTGACTTTTGTCATTACAAACATAAAATTGCACGAATCACAAAATTATTCAAAAACGACTTCAACTATCACACAAAGAAGCAGACATAATCTTTTCCACTTCATCTGCCTCCTATATACACACATAAACTGGTCAATTTCAGCACCCAAGATGCATCAGAATTCAGAAGTACCAAGCATGTAACTGGTTACAATAACATCTTCCACCATTTGCCTGGCAATGAAGTTAAATATATCCACATATTAAAGAAAATCACATTAATTTAGAGCAAGCTTACCTTGTTAAGTATTGGCTTCAAGGTTCTACATGGTCCGCAAGTTGGTGATGTATAGAGAACACACACAAGCCTAGGGCTTTCATGATACAGCTTCCGTAAAGCATACTGCCAATGCACAAAAGCAGAAGTGAATAACTGACTGAAACTATGTTACAGGGCTGTGAAACAAACAGACTATCACCACATGCCAGAAACAAAGTTTGTGAAAAGATACCTGGCCTTTGTGCTTGGTAAGAGTTATGTCAAAACCCTCATGTACATCACGAGTAGTGAGTTCCTTCTTAGGCTCTTCTCTTTGTGGCTGTAAAACCCACAGAGATTGAAGCATAAATTTCGAAGGTAACACTTATTACTTAGCATATTGTGTCAGCTCATGTCAAAATAATTCAATCAAAATATCCCCAAATCAACTGTCAGCTGACAAGGCATAATTTGAAGTAGACAAGTAACACAAGAAACAATGTTGAGATAACAAGACTATAATTTTACCAACATATAACCTTACATAGCAAATCACCAAGTTTGTCCCTACTTGATTTTGGTTTTTGATGATAAAAGCAGTACATAAGATTTTTTAAGTACTTAAAGAGTTAAAGGGTTCAGCCTGTTCACAAAGATTGTACAAATCAAGAAGCACAGAAGTTGCTATGATAAAAGCCGTTTATCAAGCATCAGAAACGCTAATGAAAACATCACATATCTCAAGAATAATAGTGTGAGTTAATACCACGGTTTAATTATAGAGCCTAGTAGAGGACAAAAAGATTATTTACAATTTTTTATCGATTGTTTTATTTGATAATAAGTGCAGTAAAGGTGCAAGTAAGATAACACAAAGTAATTAAGTACCTGATGAAACTCGATAAGAAGATTCTTGTTTGTTAGATATCTTTCAACAGATAAAGCAGCAATGCACCCAGATCCCGCAGCAGTAACTGCTTGTCTCCACTCATGATCCTGTTTATGCAAATTTTAATGTGAGGAATTTTGAGACTAAAGCAACAAAGCAGCTAATTTGATGTACTCCATAATCAATATCATTTGAAGCATTATGCAGTAACCACACAAATGTTCTTTCAGTATTAAATAATAAGCATAATCATATCAAACTCCTAAATCCGATAATTGATGATGAAGAATATCCACTATCTAGAACTTCATATTTCATGTAATCATATTTGTACTCGATTTACATCTGAAGCTCAGAACACAAGCACAAGTAGTGAATTGATTTACTGAAATTTAGTTATTTCCAGTATACCCTGTGAAAAAGCAGCAGCTCTTAAATAGCATAAATACCAAGATGTCATGAAAGCCGACCTATTGAGGCATCCAGAAACAATGGATTCAGTGGATAAGAGCAATGTCACAATTAAAGGCCAAAATTATTCTGATAAAAAAGCCTTCCTATGGGCAGAAGAAAAAGGGGGAGAAAAAAAAACACTAGTCCATCACCACTCAAAGAAAAGGCTGGAAAAAAAAAAGGGAACATTTCTAATTTTTACAAAATATGTCAATTTAAAAATATTCTCAACAATGGATGAGAATCTTGATAAAACAACAAAAGTAGTGCCAAATGAAACTAAAAATTCTTCCAAATCACATTGATATCTCCATTACTTTTTTTTTTCTTTTTTTTTTAATTTAAAGAAAATAAAAATATAGTATCAAGAATATCATTTAGATCAGACTGCTCCCATACTGTCAAGTAGAATTAAACAGAGCACAATACCTGAACATCTCCAGCAGCAAATACACCTTCTACAGAGGTACTTGCAGTGCCTTCTTTCACTAAAATATATCCAGCATTATCAAGTTCGATTTGTCCTTCCAGCAACTGGCTGTTTGGAGAATGACCAATGCCATAGAATAAACCTTTGACGTCAAGCACAGATTCCTCGCCAGTATCAGTTCTTCGAGTCAACACACCAGTCATTTGACCTTTGGCATTCCCAACGACATCCACGGTTTCTGTGTTGTAGTGCACTGTGATGTTTGGGTTGTTGAAAACTCTGAAACATTCGCCATAATCAACCTGTTAAACAAACGTTCAGATAGTTGAAAAACTCGATACATAAATTAAATAGTAAACTAATCTAGGCGCAAGAAACAAGTCCAGCTAGGAAAAACATTAACGGATTGAATAATTGCCACCATAAAGCCACGCGTCCACCATAATACAAGTTTAAAAAGAATACAGAAGTTGCTTAAAAATAAGAGGAACACAATAATTTTTCAGAATCATGGCACAGACAACCCATTTTAAAGATATTTGAACATTCGTAACTTTCTCCAAGGAAAATTGATATAACTGCTTTAGCTTTACCGAAAATTTCATCACTTCATCTCCCTAGGATGTTGTTCAATGTCCAATCCCTTTGCCCCACTTCTCAAATAAACATATCAATTAAGGCACATAAATACCCATCCATCGATATATCACAACCACTCCCTCTTCACCATCTAAATATTCTATGTTGTTTCTCTCATCATCCCTATTATATATCCGTAATCTTATCAGCACGCCAATACCATTGTCCCCTACCCTCAGTACACCTCACCTCACCCTATCCCTGATACCCAACCCTGATTTGTCACACACATCCACTGATTCACCTACCGTAGTCCTTGTCGTGTGTGAAACTTGACAAGGGGTGCTCATGTAATATAAAATCTGTAGATTGAGTTGACTATATTCTATCTATGACACCAAATTCATCCATAAGGTTGTCCAGATTCTGCATTCTCATAAAATAGCCTAAATAGGAGTATAGGACTTTAGATTTTTTTTATCCCCCTACATGACAAAGGATCATGCAATATGGCCTGGGAAAACTAACTAGATCTTGATAACACGGAATGTATGTTGTAGGACAAGACCACCGGAGTGGCGGAGTGAACAATCATGCAATTTGCATGATAGAAGTTTTGATGAAATAATGAGAGGCCATTGAGAAAGAAGTGGCAATGGCATTAAAGTATGTTGGATAAGAACAAAAACAATTATTTCAGGAATACAAATTATTAGAAGGAAAGAAACAACATAAATTTAGGAGATCATTAGCTAAAAGAAAACAAAGACTTCACAAGGAAACAAATAAATATGCAAAAAATACTCAAGGGCTTGAAAATATCATATTTGGGATATAACTATATAATAGGTATATGGAACCAATGATGAAACTGGGAGTAACTAACAGAATACTACAAGACAAAAACAACAAAGACAATGTCATTTGCATGAACTTCCCTAATTAACTAACAAAAGACCTCTCAGCATTTCCAAGAAGGTGAATACCATTACTTGCACACAAGTGAAGTAGCAACTTAAAAAAGTGTCTAAAAGGAAAGGAATTTCAGCTAGAAACAAAAATAACAGCTCAAAGCCTCCTAACTCCGGTACATATTGCTTCAAACAGGTGGTGTTGGAAACTTGGGGTGGGATGGCGGGATCATAGAAACATTAGTCCTTCCTTTAGTTCCTTAGTAGATAGTACCCAACCAATCATATATCAGAGCAAAGCACACCAAAACACTCTTCTCTCTCAAGAATTTAAGTCACATTGATATATCAGAGCAAAGCACACCAAAACACTCCTCTCTCAAGAATTTAAGTCACATTGAAACTGAAAAGGAATTACGTTAATGGTCATCTATGTCGTTTGGAGCTTGGATGCATGTAATAAGGAGAGGTGATCAAATTGATAGTTTATATTAAGGTATAATTAAGAGCTAATACCAACCTGTCTTGCATAGCTTTAGATGCCCTCAGTCCATCTCTGCGCACAAGTAAATGAACATGACGAGCATATTTGGTCAGATATACTGCTTCCTCAGTAGCTGTATCACCTCCTCCAACCACAGCAAGAACTTGTCCCTTGAACAATGGTGACGCACCATCACATATTGCACATGCACTTATCCCTCTACTCCAGAATTCATCTTCATGGGGTAGCCCAAGCTTCCTAGCAGTAGCTCCCGTGGCAATGATGATGGCATGGCATCTTAGCTGAGATTGAACAATTAAGTAAGAAGATTTCATCAAACTTAATCATACTCAATGCAAATTAAGATCCTAACACCAATTAAGACATCAGAAATATCAAAATTCATCAACTATCAGCTCACTTAAGAGTTAAGACCCACTATAAATTACTCATTTAATGTTTACATATTAAAAAGACTCGTTGAGCTTCAAAAGCAACTTCAATAATTTTTTTTAAATGAACTTTACACTCATTGAACCAGAAAAGACATGCCAGTTGACATGCTCATAGAATTCCTTGTCACAGAAGATCCGGTTCTTGAGTTATTATAAGGGTACAATTGAGTTGTTGCAAACACAAAAAAGTTGGAGCAACACCAAACAATAATTACCCCCACCTCACTAAAGGAGCTACAAGGGGAAAAATAGCACACAAGCAGTAATCGAATGCATATTATATTATTAGGATTCCTCCAATTTAATGAATTTGCCATAAATCTAGGTAAGAGAATCACCTCACGTTCACTGCTTCGTACAGTAAAAGGACTATTTCTGACATCAACAAATTCAACATCTTCTTGATGCAACTCTGCTCCCCATCTTTCAGCTTGCCGCCGCATTCTGGACCCAAAAGAATGTCAAATTGAAACCTTGACAAGAATATATGAAACAAAACTAATAATTATAATAACAACAATATAAAGCAAATTGCTCAATCAATTATATCTTGACCTGTCCATTAAGTCCGGGCCAGTAATTCCATCAGCAAACCCTGGAAAGTTCTCCACTTCCGTGGTAGTCATTAACTGTCCACCAGGCACACCCCCTACTTGAAACCCCTCGAAAACCACGGGTTTCAAGTTAGCACGGGCTGCATAGATTGCTGCTGTGTATCCAGCAGGGCCTGAGCCAATTATCACTACATTTTCCACCCCTCCGCCTGCAAGTTTAAAAACATTGAGCATTATTTATACATGCACATACATGATAATTATCTTTAAAGCTTGGATTAAAGTCATGCAACTGCATCACTACAGTGGTCATACAATCGCAGACCAACCGAAACCTAGAGAACTGGAGTGCTAAATTGAGTCAATTGACCATATAACAATACAAAATCAAAGGGTTCCGCTTCCTTCACTAGTCTAATAACAAATCAGCTCCATTCAGCTACAGCATTATAGCTCAATTAGCTTAGTTCCCACTCTGACTCCATTTTCCAAGCATTAAATCCTATAAGGTATATTTTAAGCATATTACTGGCTATGAACACCGAAATGATGAATTAGAATTAGAATGAAAGGGTGTTATTTCCTTGTTCAAAGTACCAAATTAGGAATAAGATCAGGAAAAGCGGCACATTTACAAGCATATCCTAAATAACTCCTTCCGACCTCATCCTCGTTCTCGTCTCCATCCTCGTTATCGCTATTTCATAGTTGTATCGACGAGTTGATGACGACACTAAAAGATGCATGCTTAGGTGTCACGGCATACATAATATTATCATTATCATAATGAACAACAAAAGAAATGCATTTTTTTCCTTTTTCACAGGCTACATGTGACATACTCCATATCCAACTATAACACTTCAAGCATATATATACTCTATTATTCCTCGACCTCGTCGCACCGAGGATATATATGGTACAACCGGCTATACGTAGCACGAAAGTAGACCAAAGAACAAAAATAAAAGCAAATAAATAAATAAAAATTGTTCATTGATTCAATGCAAAATTTTAACTTACTTCAAATTTCGAATCGAATAACACTAATAGCAGTTGCACTAAGAAATCTAGTAATTTAAATCAATAAAAATCGCATAATATCAAGCAAACTAACATAATCCTTGGAAATCCCGCCAATTTCCAATTACACTTCAAAACCTATTAATTTGCTACAAACTTCCTTATAAAATAAAATTAAATAAAACAATAAATTAAACCTTGAGAAGACGACGAAGAAGAAGATTGAATTTCTTGAGAAGTAGCAGAAACAGTATCAGCAGAAGCTCGAAGACGAAGCGTCGGAAACGATGACGATTTACCGACACTTGAAGCGCGGATTGAAATTCGTCGATTATACCAAGCATTGAACAAAAACAGATTATTGCTACTACTAGTATTAGAAGAAGATGATGAAATGCTGTTGCATCGAAGTGAAGAAGAAGAAGGAATGAGCGAAAATGAACAAGTAGGAGGAGATTGAGTAGCAGCAGTTGTGAGTCCAATTAAATGCGTCGCCATTTTTTAGACCATATAAAACAACGCTTTGAGCTTCAAACTCTCTCTCTCTCTCACTTGTTCTTCTTTTTTTGTCTCTGTAATCTGTGAAGAAGAGAGAGAGGTGTTAAAAAGATTTGAGAAAGTGTTTTAAAAGATAACGCCTTTGAGGCTTCTCAGCCACAACCTTTGCTCGTCCCACCTTTTGTTGTGGTAGTCGTTTTTATACCACGTACTCCTCGTCTTATTTTCGTTATTGTGTTTTGACTCGATTATTATGTGGGTTAGGTTAGAATCGGTGTAGGCCAATTGTGAGTCAGATTTTAAGCAAGTCATACTGACCGGGTTTGTGGCCAGTTAGGTCATTGGGAGTTGGAGATCTATAGCTGGTCTTCAATAAGAGAAATCAATAATTGGGATGCTATTCGTTGTCCCAAAAATTATTTGATTTTCCCATTTTAACCTCTTCACTCCACACATCACAATAACCATCACATCCCCCATCACCTTTAACCACCATGCTTATCCACCAAATAAGTTAGACCTGTACATCGGAAGATTAGTGGAAATTTAATGGAACTTGCGCCTAAACTAGACGCAAGTCCCATGGTAAAAATTAAGCGCAGGTCCTTTCTTTTTCTTTTTTTTTTTAATTTAATGGAACCAGCGCCTACATTAGATGTATGGTACTTGTACCTACTCCATGCACAGTTGCATGTCCCATGGTATCCGCACCGCACCTAATCTAGATGCAACCCCTTCTTCCTCTCTCTCTCTTTTTTTTTTTTTTGTAAAGGGTGTTGTTGGTGCTAGTTGTGTGGCATGTGAGTGGTGGTTAGGTGGTTGTGTGGTGTGGTGAGTGGTGGTTGGTAGTAGTATGTGAGAGAAAGGTTAGAGAGGGGCAAAATTATTTGTTCACACACGAAATGAGGATGATAGTAAGGATTTTGGGATGAAAAGAGATTTAAAAAAACTAAGGCCCTATTCTCCTCAACTTATTTTTTTCTACACTAGTTTTTTTCTCTATTATGGAACATTATATCGTCTTTAGACCCCGGAAAAGCTGATCGAGGTCCATATTTTGATCATAGGATCATCCTGTAATTTTTTTGACAATTTATTTTTTGGGACCATTAAACCTCCAAGCTTTATTTTCGACTTATGAAAGGCTATCACGAGATCCGTCTAGTTTCCACCTTCTTTATCAAGTGTTCTTGGTGAACCCAGGACCCCCCAAATTTGGTTTCTACCTCGAAAAATTTGTTATTTACCCTCTTTAGAAAAATTATGAAAAAAGGCTACACTAATTTTTTTTGCTATCCCAGGAGGCCAGGACCATTTTTTTGACCTTTTGAACTCTAAAAAGTTGCTCAAGATCCCAAATCTGAACATAGGGGAACCGTGTATAAGTTTCAACACCTTTAAACCGTAGAAGCTCGAAAATTTGTGGAAAAAAGCCTTTGTTTTCAGGTGCCACAAGGTTGTCCTAGGCCTCGTCTTGTTTACGTCCTATTTTTTCGCTAGGTTTTATTTATGAACCCAGGACTCCCCCCCCCCCCCCCCCCCCCCCCCCCCCC
>PYUH01000019.1:227778-245489 GCA_016808085.1 Suaeda aralocaspica
TTTTTTTTTTTTTTTTTTTTTTTTTTTTTTTTTTTACATTAAGAAATGATTTATGTTTTTTAATTGATAAATTCACGTGATTTTCAAGAGGATGAGAAACATTTCTTAATTAATATCCCATAGAGAAACACCATCGAGATATTTAATAAAAATATATATACGTTTATCATATACGCAAAAAGGTCTTATGAGTTTGATAATTTGGAAATTAAAAATCCCTAGTGATATCACCAATACTTGAGATTTTGTAGTCTAGTGTAAACAAGTGTATTTATACTTTGTTAATTAGTGTACTTTTTTTTCTTTTTTTTTTCCTTTTTTTTTTTTTGAGGGAAGTTAATTAGTGTACTTAGTCATACTACTGAAGTTATCGTGTGGAATTTGTTAGATCTCTTATAATATTTCAAACTTCCTCGTAAGTTATCCTAAATTGACTAAGAAGCAAAAGTCTTAATTGATCATGTAAATTGTGCAACATTTTCGTTATAAAACGAACATCATATTTGAAACTTTGCGGAAAAATCATAAAACACAAAGTTTGGTATACACCCGGTGTACACTAAAGCCCTGTTCTCCTCGTCTTATTTATACTTATTTTAGCAAAATTAAGTTTAGTTCAGCAAAAATAATTTCCGTTCAACAAAAATAAGTTCAAATCTGTTTAATGAAAATAAGTCCAATTCAGCAAAAATAAGTTCAATTCAGTAATGATTAGTTCTAATAAGTAAAAATAAATTCACATCAGCAAAAATACGTTGACAAGAACATGGCCTAAGTAATGTACAATGGATTTAAAGTTACACTTTTTAGCATTCCAGTTACAATATAATAGACTTAACTTGTACTTTATTGAGTTCCGGTTACACCTTTTTTTGAGTTGTAATTACCTTAAAACCAATTCAAGTGACAGTGCACTTACTTTCCAATGCTAAATAACTCGATTTTAATGAATAAATATACCTTATTATGCCATACATTAAATTATTTGTTCAAAATCTTCAATTATATTTTTAATGATTTTAATGTTATCAAAAATTTAATACTAGTTACTAAAAAAGGTTTATATCAAGTTGGTTATACAATAATTTTATTGTACACCAATAGTGTATATATGCAATATTCATTCAATAGAGTATGACTTTAGATGTGATTTTTATCAAATGAAAAAATCTAAAATTTGTAAGGATAGATGCTATTATGTACCACCATATATATACATATATTAATGACGGTTTTTTATATTAATAATGAATTGAATGAGCAATAAGTTAGGGAAGGGTCAATCCGTCGAGGGATCGGAGATTGGACCATTAGACAAAGAGTGAAGAGGAACGTCAATATACTGGTTTGGGTTAGCTCATGTTCTTAGTTTCACATATTCGACTAGGTTATTATTACACATCTATACCCTAAGAAGAAGAAAACACAAGAGAAAGAGTGTAGATTCTAAACCGTAGATAAATTGATATTGCTACAGCAATCGTTGAGATTCGACCTCAGAATCCCTTGGAATATTTGAGAGAGAAATTATAACCAATTAATTAACTATCCATCACTCTCAATTTTAACTTTCTAAGTTGAGTTATATATAAACCAAAATTTAGTGTGAATTACTCTATATTATATTTCCCATCAAAATTTAGTGAAAAAAATTATCTTCCTTATTTACTGTGAAAATTATACTTTCCTTCAAAATTTTAGTGAATTTTTAATTTTTGAGCTGAATTAAAATTAAAGTAAGGCCTTGTTCTCCTCGTCTTATTTTTACTTATTTTCAGCAAAAATAAGTTCAGTTCAGCAAAAATCAGTTTCAATCCTTAATAAATTGTTAATGATTTCAGCAAAAATAAGTTCAGTTCAGCAAAAATAAGTTCAGATAAGTAAAAATAAGTTCAGTTCAGCAAAAATAAGTTCAGATCAGTAAAACTAAGTTCATATCAGCAAAAATAAGTTGAGGAGAACATGGCCTAACACTATAAAAAAAATATGAATTGAATTGTGCTATAATTCAATTTTGAATGATTATAATTCAAATTCAATTGAAGAGAACTAGAATCAAAACCAACTGAACCGAACAATATATATAGAAAATTGATTGAATCGAATTGAAAAGGAAACAAATTAAAATAAAATTCATTAAAATCAACTGAACTAAAATAATATGATGAACTGTTTAGATATATATATATATAACCAGAACTAAATTGTACGACCGCAAATCTTAACAACGACTTAAATTGACTATAATACCCTCTCCTAGTTTGTAATTAAGAAAAGATAAAAATTGACTACAGTAGTACCCAAATTTAGAATGTCTTAAAACCACACCTAACTAGTAACTATGGAATCAATATGAGGTCACCGACGTGGCGACGTAGATATGTAGCACCTTAGAAAAGGTATGAACTATAAAGAGCCAAGAACCTTCCATCATTATCTTTTTTATTTTTCTATTCAAAATTTGTGTAACACTATGTCCAACTAAAGACACTAATTAATCCTTGATACTAATTAATATAATTCTTTTTATTTAATTTAAAACGGGTAATCATTGTAGGTCTGAATGGAAGATCTGCTATCAGGGTATTTTCGATCTTATTAGTCCTTAAATGTTTGGTTATAGACAAGGGTTAGGTGAAAAAAAATCTCAACCCTAGACAATCATAGATGGTGAAAGTTGAATTTGTAATCTTAAAATGTTATGTGGTGACATCCTCACTAGTGAAACCAACAATCAGTTGATCACTAGTATAAGTTTTCGATAATCAAAAGAAAAAAGATTACTCCACCTTTTTAGTCTTTTTTCTTTCATAACATTTTACATTTTACACTTGTTGACACACATGTATAATTAATAATCCATAATATTTGGACGAATTAAATAAATCCCTTAATCTCTCATAAATGCATGACTATATTTTCTCCTACCCATCATTAAACCATCAAAGAGAGTCAAAGACTCAAAGTATGACAAAAATAAAATGTAAAGTCAAATGTTACACCAAAAATGATGAAGGAAGCATTTTTACTACTACATATTTGTAAAATGTAATACCAATATAATGTTTGTACACATAATATATTAATTAAAAAACATGGAATTGTTTGCCAATATATAAAGAAGAGGTCCAACACTTAACATACGTTTCATTTTCAACAACCTCATTAGATTTTCTTCCAGAAAGGAAAAAAAAAAAAAAGAGAATACATATAAATTGAAAGAAGAAAGTAATTAGAAGATCATTAACAAGAAGCAAAATAAACTACAAGAAGGTTTCCTTGCAAATCTCATGAACTGTGGTATCGTGTTGGGTTTCTATTGTTGGGGTTGGGAGTTCTTAACTGCCCTTCTTCTTTTCTTTGCTCTTTTTCATTGATCATTTTCTTCTCTATTATTATTATTGTTATTATTATTATTATTTTTATTATTATTATTATTATTATTTTAATCTCAATTTCTTCTTTTTTTTTTCTCAATATATACCTAGCTATTTCAATAAGGAAAAAAAAAAGCCTTATAATAGTTGTATTAAATAGTATTGAAACAAAACAAAAAAAAAAAGGTTATATAAGTTTATCATAGTAGAATACTAGTACTTTTAGTAAACTACGTACTATAAATCGAGTTTTAATTTGAAGTACGTAGTAATTTCAAGTGCGAATACCTAATATTGATTTATAACTTGATCGAGTTTTAATAGCAATATTAATAAAAATAATGGAAGGTGATTGTGAGAAGGGGTTGTTAGAGTATGCTATAGTAAGGAAAACAAATCCACCACCATTCTTGTTGAAGACCTACATGCTAGTGGATGATCCGGCCACCGACATGGTTATCTCGTGGAACGAAGATGGGACCGCCTTCGTCGTATGGCAGCCGGCGGAGTTTGCACGGGACTTACTTCCTACACTCTTCAAGCATTGCAACTTCTCTAGTTTTGTTAGGCAACTCAATACTTACGTAAGTTTTTTGCTTCTCTTAAATTATATTCTCATTTCATTTTCAATGTTGAATACTCTATTTTTGAAGTCAAATTATGGATCATGGTTATGCCATACGCTCATACATACGTATGACCTTAGTGCATTAAATAACACTTGGACTATAACTCTATTGGCTCGTAGTATCATTTTAACATGAAATTAAATAAACCAACACACAATTTCAACCCTTGTTAAAGTTCATCAAATTCATATACGAGTACATTCAAGATAAAATCCATTTATAAAGTCAAATCGATTACTATTTAATGTTCACAAATACTAAGTACATTTTTTTTAACATAATTGTTCAAATATAATCCATATATATATATATATTTTTTTTTTTTTTGAAAAAAATACACTTTTTGAGCAAGAGCCAATTATGAGTTTAGTTTTTAATTAATAATTTAAAATATACGAACGACGTTTAATCTTTAATTATGATTTAGATGATCCTAGTACTGTTGTTTATTGTTGCGGATTTATCAAGTTAATTCTAATGTTAATCATGATTAGCAAATGGGAAAAAGGATTAAAGGTTAAAAGTAATTGTCAACAAGTTGATTATGATCGTAGTTGGTAATTGTCTGTTTGTTTCATAGATAGTATTAGTTAATTAAATAACCCTTGAAGTTACGTTTACTTTGGTGAGTAATTATAATTCTATTGACTTATGACTAATAACTTAGGATAAACGGCAATAATGTAATGTAAACATGGTGTAATAATTCCAATTTTGCATAAGGGTCAATTTTAGTTTTTGTTTTGGGAAAGGTATGTTGAATACACGTAAAACACAATGAACTTGTGATTTTTTAAAATGTAAATACAAATTTAACAACATTATTCAATTATTTTAATTTAATTCTACTCAAAAAGATCAAGAGAAATTTACCATCAAAATCAAAAGTTGATAAACTGTACATATTTGTAAAGAATGTCGTATTAGTCTAGAAGGTTCCAATTGAGGAGGTTAGGACAGGTCCTAGAACATTAGCGTTTAGTAAGGTGGCCTATAAATAGAATAGGCACCAAAAATTGGAGTTGCATTGCAAATATATTGTGAGAATTTTTAAAAACCATAAAGAAATCGAGAAATCAAATGTCTATGTTATAAGATTAGACTTATAAAAGTAGCTCATATTCACAAGTTCCTTCTTTAATTTGTTGTTCTCAATTAGATTAATTCATACCGAGTTCATTTAATTTAGTGTGTACTCGTAATTAAATTATAAAGTAAATCTATTAGCTAGGAATGAATTCACCAACACTAAATATATGTACAACAATTTTTTGGTTTAAAGATATTCTATGAGATTCCTCAGCTCGATCATAATACAAAAAAATATCATGCTAGTTAGGATTGAATTCAACATTTATTAATACAAAGTATGTAATGATTTAATTTTAACAGTCCAATAAACAACACGAAGTTATGTAAATCAATTAAAATTAGTTTAGAAGATTAGAATATTAATAAATTGAAAATGACCTAAAACATGTGGTAAGTTCATGAACTAGTTTTTGTTTGGTCAAAATATTGAATACACTCCATATATGATGTGCATGGTGATGAGTCAAGAGCTCAATGAGGAAATCGGAAGCACTAACCACCCCTTTTTGTTTTTGTCTAGATTGTGCTGGAGAAAGTTGAATAGCTTATTATTGACATTTACTTTTGCATCATTTAAAAGTAATTTGACATTTGTCATTTATTAACCAATGCACCAAAATTATGAAATCTTTTTTCTTCTAACTTTTTCCACAAAAAAGAAAGAAAAGAAGGAGGTAGTTGGTAGGTTTTGAGATCTACACGTTTTCTTAATTTCTCAATATGCTTACTTCCTTTTTTTAAGTGCATAATTGGTAACATCTTTAGAATAATGTTTGGAGAAATAATACTACATAGTTCAAAACTTGTATGCTTCCTTTTCCTTCTTTTTTCCATTCAATGTACCCTATCTTCTTAAATAATAACCACCACCATAACAATTATTTTTTAAACTAAGTCCTATGGCTATATCTTTTTTTTTTTTTTTTTAATCTACACCTCCTACATTATCTAATCTATCCATAGTAAAGTGCTACATTCGTTTCATGATATATACACCAAATTGATCATCTTTACACAGATGTAACACTTTAATCATTAATCTATAATTATTACACACACAAATGATTCTTGATACTGAAGGAGTGAATTATTAGGATTGATTGTAAGATATCCATCTCCAAAACTCTAAGTTTTTCATTAACTTTTTATCTATAGCTAAGGTGAGTTCTCTTCATGGAATTTTATCCCAATAAGTTCCTACCCATTCTAAAACCTCCAATAAGTATTAATTCACTCTAATAAATTCCAATAAATTCGGTTTATATCCATCCTAATAAGTTCTACAAGGTTAATTTCTGATATATCTATCCATTCAATCCACTCTAGTCATTATCAGTAAGTATGGGGCAGTTTGGTTAGAAAAGGTGAAAGAGAATTACTTTAGGACTGAGAATGAGGAAAAAAAGAAAAGAATACCTTAATTTTAGGTAATTGCTTATTTTGAAGAGAAATGAGAATGAAGTCACCACACCAACACTTCACCCCCACCACATAAAACCCAACCCTAGCCCCAACCACCAAATCAACCACCCATCCTCACTAAATTTTCCGACTGGAAACTCCCTTCCATCTCCGGCATCCCCCCTCCCCCTCCCCCCCATCGACAACCCCCTCCTTGAAGGCCCTCCCCCACGCACCTCTTCTTAAAAACAACCACCCACATATACCCACCCTCCCCCTCCCCCATTACCCTCTTCCCTCACCCTCGCCAACCCCCACAAACCACCCACGAAAACCCTATTCAAAACACTAGAAATTAAAATTAAAAAAAATATTCAATAAGTTCAAATTCATTCCAATAGACTTAAATCTTATAAGTTTTTGTTTTCTTCTCTGAATAGAACACACACTTATTAGTATCCTTACACTTACAAAGGCTCCGTTTAAGAGACAAATTTTATTGTGTCAAGTATCTCAAATGTATCATTCCCTAATATCCAACTCTTAGTGTTATTATAGCATTAAATACATTAATGATGTAACTATACGGGAGTCTCCGTAGTAATTTTGACAAAATCATGTTTTCATTATTCACGTTAAAAATTGATGATATTTTTATTTGACTCTATAGGAGGTAGTCGATTTTTCTCTATATCAAGAATTATTCATTTGGTTTAGTTTGATCTAGTGACTACTGACTAGTGGTAAATTTCTTTTTTATAATCAAAAGGTTGTGGGATCAAATCTTGGCCCTCCCATATATTTTTGCAAAATCTGCCTTAAGCTAAAGTTAATAATTTTCATTTCCAATATCTCGCTCATTGTTGATGCAATTACATGTGTACATACATAGGGGTTCAGGAAAGTGGCAACAACTAGGTGGGAGTTTTGCAATGACATGTTCCGAAGAGGCAAGAGAGAATTACTCTCCCAAATCCGACGTCGGAAAGCATGGACACACCGCCAACAACCATCATCCACGATGGCACCACCACCACCAACAAGCTCAGACCCGGACAATCACGATGAAGATCAACGATCATCATCAACTTCATCATCTTCTGAGCTCAACACTTTAGCAGACGAAAACAAGAGACTCAAGAAGGAAAATGGTGTGCTAAGTTCAGAGCTAACAACTATGAAGAACCAGTGTAAGGAGCTTCTTGACTTAGTTGCAATATACACAAAACCAAAGGAAGAAAACAAAGATGGCAACAATGATGACGACAATAATCAAGGAAAACAACCCAAGTTGTTTGGAGTAAGATTAGAAGTTCAAGGAGATAAGGAAGGAAAGAGGAAAAGGTCATCAGAAGAGGTTTATGAGACGGCAAGGCTTTTATTATCTCAGTCATGCAAGTAGTATGCATGGCTATAAAATAGTAGAACTAAGAGTACTTAATAATATGATAAATTCAAATAGTTTATTACTACCTCCGTTACACATTATTTTATGTTAAATCGTTGCAAATAATGTGTAACGGAGGTAGTAGAATTTTCCAAGTTTAGAAACTTAGTCCTAGAAAATTCTCCTCAATATAATATGTGATTGAGCTTAGGAGTGATTACAGGATCATAATTGTAGATATCATGTGTTTGCTTTAATTAGCAAGTAATTGGAAATGAATAATATATGGTTGACTTATAAAAGGTGTGAACCAATTAATCTTAGAGTTGATAACTTCAATGCTTTTGACGAAGAATTTTGAGCAAGTAAAAGCAAATAAATTCAGATATCATTAGATATTAGATATTATCCAGTTGAATTATCTCTTAAAGAAAATTATCTTTACATATATTAAAAATCTTGCCCAAAACTACCCTTAGTTTTGTTACTTTTTGCTCAAAACTACCTTACAATACTAAAGCCTTAAGTCTTATGACTTGAGGTAACATCATCAAATTGAGTCTTAAGACTTCTCCTATTTTTCTTTAAAGATCTCCACCAAGTCTCAAATTGAGACTTGAAATTCCAAGACTCAACTTAAGACTTGAAATTAGGACCCACTCAAATTTTATTTAGCTTTGTGCATTAATGGTATTATTATATAATAAATATAAAAAGATAAAATATAAAACAATATGTTATATATATGAGTCTGGGCTAAAGTGTGAACCAATTTAATCAAGCCTTAATGAGCCTTAAGAAGAGTTCGATGACATCATTCTCAATAGGAACCACAATAAATGATGTCACCTCCAACTTTTAAACTTAGGGCTAAACATGCTCAAAGGGCTAGTTTGGCATAATTGTGATTTTCAATTTTTAGTTTTATAAGATCATGTTAGATACATTTCATTAACAGAATAAAACATTAGTCAAACTTACTAGAATTAACATAATTTTGTTAACTGACAACAAAAAATTGCCGAACCTAAGTCAACAAATAAATTAGCATTTTAAGGCAGTTTTAAAAATTTTGAAAAATAGGCACTACCACGGCTTCTACTCCGTACTAAACTGATTCATCACCATATTTACTGAAAAATAAAAAAGGTACTCCATATAATACTCCAAGTCCTACAATATACCTATGTAGGTAATGTCAAATACACAATACATCAATGAGACACTAATAATAACATTCAAGTATTCAGCTATTTACTTCAAATGTAATTTTTTTTTTTTTTTTGTGGGGGGGGGGGGGGGGGGAGGGGGAAGCAGCTCTGTCCTGATTCTGTACAGACTGTATATGACATGGGCAACTCAGCAAGTATTTGCTTGAGGTATGTCCTGTCCTGATACAAGCAATTGCCGCAAAATTGTTCTACACTCTATGCGTAGCCACATGAATACATGATATACGTCTCACACATGCATCCGTGTTAATTATGGTTATGATAAGATGAATAGATGGATATGGATTAGCATCATTCACGTCATAATATCATTTATGTGGATTCCCCAGCTGTGGCTTGGCATATACAAGCCAGAATACATGGGCGCACTATGAATCTATGATCGATCAATTAAAACTTATGATCGATCACTACCATAATCATATTACTATCAAGTTTCATATGAAGAAACTATGGTCTCTACCTATTTACTTGCACTAACCTTGGGGCTCCATTAAAAGCATGAGGCTCTAAAATATCGAAGACCCATTGCAATGTAATCTTCATGAATTTGCTGCAAAGTGATTAAAAATGGTCTCTAAAGTGGATTGGCTGATGCTATATTCTGCTATGCCAACTTGAGTCCTGAAAGTGAATCCCCACACAAATTATAAGCAATATAACTGGTGAGACAGTTAACAACTTATTATATTAGCAAATTTCTTTACCTGTTCCGTTCTATGTGACCAAAAGCATCTGCCAATGATAATTGCTCCCCAAATGGCAACTGCAAAGAAAAAACTTATCACATATTAATTTCAAAGCAAGCCGTCAACAAGAAAGTAGTTTAATATCAGTGACTTTCTAATAGCCGATCTAAACGTAAGAACTGAATGAAGATGAAGGAAAAAACTGCAAGGTCAATCAATATAGAGCTTGGTAAGCGATAGCTACTTTTTGAGGGGAATACATAATTGTCATAATATACTATATGTATTATTTTTTGGAGTAGCAGAAGTAAACATTCCAAAAAAAGGAAGCTTGGATACATTTGACATACAAGGGTACAACAGGGCTGATGGGAAACTGGGAACTAGAGGTTTGATATAATTTTTCCGACTGAAGTTCAATATTATGACACAAAGTTGCAAACCTGTGCTCCATTGCTCCAGCTATAGTTATTCTAGTAGTCAATAGTACTCCCTCCATTCTTATTTGTTGGTTACATTTTCCTTTTATGGTGTTTCCTTTTGTTGGTTACATTTGGAATCAACAAGAACAATCAACTATATCCGACGAATTTAGTGACAAAACTCCCAAACTAGTCCCAAAGTCAATAATTGTCAACCATAAGATGTCCTGAGTCAATTGCTATAAGACTAAAAGCAAGGTTGCAAACTTGCCAAACTTAAACAGTTAATATGACTTGCAACAACCCAAAATTATTTGCATTACTGGGATCTCAACAGGGCAAAGTTTCAAAAAAATGTACCAAATATGTTTTTTATCATAGGAAACAATGAGGTAAAATGTAAAAACAAACTCGTTAAAATCACATCCACAGAAACGAACCTTTTGAAAAATTTGGCCAATTTTCTTATAGTAATATGTAGAAAGCAAAACACATCAAAGATTAGCATCCCAACATAGAAGTAGAGGATAAAATTCGTGATAAAGATAATGGTATATGTTGCAATGGGATTGCAGACAATGTCGGTAAAGAAGGTCAAATACAAGAGAAAAGAGGCAAAATTCCCATTACCTGATATCTGGCACTCAGTCCGTTGCACCCCTGAAAAGTAGCACCAGGAAATGATGATAGAATAAAAGACTCTATTACAGCAAACTTTTCCTTTGTCAACCACCACTCAGTGAACACTGGTAATGGAATGCCACCTAAAAATTAAAACAATGTCAAAGAGAGACATCACAAACTTCAAGTATATCAGGCAAAGTTTTGTAACACTCTTGGATGTATAGAAGATAATAAAAAGTACATCAAGCATGTATCCAGAAGAATTACAGCAAGGTATAGTTCAATTATAAACTATTTTCCAGACTAGTTAGCATAAACCATATCAGATCGCAGAACTCTAGGATAATCATGAGAATATAAGAAATAAAACAAGTATATCACTGTCAGTCAAATATTAAAGTTTTAGGCAATAGGCACAATACTTAGATTAGATTGCTTGTTTAAGTTCAACCCCAATCAGGACCATGATTTGACAAGAAACATACTCATCAATTGTTACAACGTTCTTGTAACAAGTTGATGACAAGAAATATTCCAGGTAGATAATTTGAATGTTGGTGACTTAAAAGAAGAGCTCACAGCTTCATTGAGAAATTTAAATCATCATGAAGCTGATATGTTGGTGACTTAAAAGAAGAGTTCACAGCTTCATCGAGAAGTTTAAATCATCAAGAGATAACACCGAAAAGCAAAGTTGGATGAGGATTGTTAGTGAAGATATGAGGGTATTGGGCTTGAAGAAAATTTTTGTGTTAAACAGAGCATACTGGAGGAAGAGGATTTCTGCAAATGACTTGCAATTCCTCGTATTGATTAATGTCCAGTCGACCCAAAATTATATTGGGACTAAGGCTTTGTTATTGTTGTTGTTGAAGTAACACCGAAGAGCACTTAGAAACAAATAATTGAATACCAGGTAACTTTTTGTAGATGAAGAGAGATCATCAGCTCTTCAGAATCCAGATTATATGTTAATTAAGAAATGAAACTTACACATTGTTTGAATGAAAGGAAATAGAGAGAAACAAAAGAAATCGAAGGGGATGAAGTTGTTTTATTTGGACAAAGGGTTGGGGGAAGAAAGGGAAGGGATCTATAATAGATAGTATCCCTTGAAATTTAGAGAGATGTGGAGGGAAAATGGAATCACACCATCCCCATACCTTCCACCTCTTTCCTTCTGTTTTTTTTTGTTCCCCCTTTTATCTTGCTATCTAAACATACCATTAAGGCTATAGGTTAAATTATTTGAAAACCAGGATATGAAGCAAGTAGGTGATCATTCTACCCACTCTTACAGAACATCAGCCAGCAGCTGTAGTTGTGAGTTTGTAATTCACATTAATGAATTAATCATAAAATGACATTGATTATTTGGTTGCTACAGAAGTAAGTCAGTTGGAGACATGGTCCATACCATCACGGATCAGTTGATCTGATAGCTGTTCACTCAGAATCCCGTCAGATGCCATACTTGAATCTAATAGAGCACCTGCACGTTCTTCCTTACCAAGCCAACAAGCTATCTTGGCTATCATGTCCCTTGACAAGCTAATTTCAGCCACCAATAAACTGTCAGGTGTGATTTCAGTAGCCCTGATGCAAGTCTCCAGATCACTCAGTAAGCTTCTAGTATGATTTGGAACTTCAGCAAGCTTATCTTGAATCTTCAGCGACAGAGCTTCCATTTGCTCCATATGTACTTCTGTTGGTTTCACCTGAGGTAAAGAAGCAAACCTGAAGCATATTCTACAAAGTTCTCAACTAAATGTTTCCCATTTTGACTTTATATATAAATGTTTACAATCACAAGTTTTCCCCTGGAGAGGGTAATAAAGTACAGTAAAAGAGATTATTGGTACCTCCAGCTCAAGATGATTTCCAAATCGTGTCTTCAGATGCTGGGGACTTCCTATACACCGTAGTTGTCCACCAACCTTCCATCACAAAAACAGAAAAGCAATATGATCAACAAGAGTCAAATGATAAGTGGTCACTATATAAATTTAAATCAATGTTCTCAATACCATAATCCCCATCCTGGTGCATAGTGCCTGAGCTTCATTCATGCTGTGCGTGGTGAGTATAACAGCAGTTCTTCCTCGTCTCGTAGACAGGTGGGAAATTACATCCCACATGAATCGTTTTGCTATAGGATCCATACCTAACAGGGTATATCAAGAGTTAGTTTTAGCTTGAAAACTCATACTCGTATAGTCCAGTTTCATTCAGATTTGACCTATTATCTTGAAAACTCAACATAATTAGGAACTCTATTTAACTAATAATACTAAATTCTGAAATTCAAGCGACAGATATATTAATTTGACTAGAAAAATGTCACCTTGAAACAAGTTGTGAATGTCGTTCATTTTTGATTTGTAACAAGATTAGAGTAATAAGCTAGGGTCAATAAACTACTAACATTCTTTAAGAATGATGCAACAGCATTGGGTAAGGTAATTGTGCATCAATTAATATGGTAAAAAAAAAACTCAATTATAACAGGGACAAGACTTCTATTATAAAAAAAAAAACATTACTGGAATGTTTATTTCCAGAGACCAATGAATCACGGCAGACACAACCAGAAAGCATTACAATGAAAGAAATTAGATGTTGATCAGAAGCAGTGAAGCCATATCCATTACAAATACCTGTTGAAGGTTCATCAAGTATGACTATGGGAGGATCTCCAATCATTGCAATTGCTACTGACAACTTGCGCTTGTTTCCTCCACTAAGGGAAAAGGATGGTTTATTCGCATGCTTCAACAAGTCAAATTCAACAATCTTCTCCGAAACCACCTAGAAAATAATTAATTAGCCTAAAAAAGCCATTCATAAATCCATATTGATAAGGGTAAAAAGCATGTTAATACAAGAATCGAAGTTGTGCAACATAAGGTTCAAAGGTAATAGGTCATCAACAAAAGAGCATTTTGTTTTACGAAGTCCAAAGACAATAAAAGCATCAATAAAATGAACTTTAAATGAACTGTAGTCAAACAACCTAAAGTTTAGGAAGTTGGGCCACAAAGCTGTTCAGACATAAATAAGATATGCTTTGGGGAATACAACTAAAAAAGTAAAATTAAAACATTAGCACAAAAAAGTGGAACATTTGAGTTACCCAGTAAAGGGTAATAGGAAACATGGAAGTGAGTATCAATGGAGACATATTATCTTCGGCTTCCATACCATAAGCAGCAGATTGAATGTTTCTACATACCTCTTCAATTCGGCTTTCTGGTACCTTCTTGATCCTTGCATACAGCTCAAGATGCTCCCTCACAGTCAGATACTCTAACAAAGCATCAAACTGGGGACAGTACCCTATCTGTTATGACAAAAGATTAGTATTTGTAACATGCATATTGATTGCATTGGAAATATAAACTGAAAGGAAGAGAGAAAATGAGACACACATGCTGACGAGCAGCATTGGGATCCAAGCGTATATCTTTTCCAAATATTACAGCCGTTCCCTCAGAAGGGCATTCTTCTCCTGCATTTTAAGGTCAAAACAGACTTAAGGAAAAAAGAAAGAAATTTTAAAGAAGGAAACTATACAACATTTACTTTCTCCATTACAAAGTAAGTGTACAACGTTTACTTTCACCCTACTTTGACCAGTCATGTAAAATTACAGTAGAAGAATATGCTCCTACGATCTTACCCATTCTAACAAGGAAGAAAGAAAAAGGAAGATTCAAGAAAAACAATATGACCATTGGAAAACTTTATATAAGCAGTCCCACCTTTCATGGTTTTCGTAAAACAATGCCACCTCAGATATTTTAGAATAATCTCAAGTTTCTTTGGTATTCATTGGGCCATTTGATGGGGATACCAGCAGAATTAGTTAACATATTACTTTTCCCTCCAAAAGAGAATATAAAAAATTCTACTTACTAATCATCATTTGAAGCAAAAAATTTAAGGTAATGATAGCCCTCAGGACAATGAATAAGCATTGAATGCATTTCCTATGTCGAAAATAATTTGAGAATGCATGACAAATCACACTTGAAACTATGTTATTTTATTTAATCTTACCATTTATATCTTCTTACATGTAGTCCTAATGGCTATGAATATCATTTTCCAAATTTTAAATTTCAATGGTGCCTGTCAAATATTAAAGCTCCAGATAAAATTATATACGGCATTGTTCGTTGAGATAGACCACCACAAGCTTATGCTCTTAGCTATAACTTGTTAACCAACAGCGACAATGAAATTAGATGATTTTGATGCTGAGAGATCAATGGCTGTGGCACTGTGGTACGGTGGGGAAGCTATAAAAGTGGATAGAGTAGATGACGGTAAGGGAAAGAGTCTAGCGGGTGGATAGAGACAGGATGGGAGACAACAATATAACAGAATGAAGCAGAACCACCTTAGCTTCAGACTTTTCATCAGGGACCCTTTCAAGAGCATTTTTGGTGTTGAGACCTTTTTTTTATTTGATGGAACGGTTAGAAACTAAAATGGGAATTAATGGTGTGACAGCAGGACTATTGGAAGACAGCAAATGATGTGACACAAGATGACAAGAGGAAAATGGCAAAGCTTGTTTGAAAGAGAAGTAGAGACAAAAGAGAGGAGGCTAATAGGCAGAAGAGTAGATTATCTGTTGTTATATACTACTGCAGGTAACTAGTGAACATGGTTCAGTAAATGAAGATGGTTTAGAAAGGTGGAATCATTCTGAGATACCACAAAGAAGGGTTTGTTTGAGAAGACACCATCAAAAGATCTGATTATCAAAATCAATATCTCCTATAGCATTCACTTCATCCGTTGCAAAAGAAGTGTACCACTTTGACTTCCCGCTTGCCAATAGACAACTTTTACTGAAACTATTATTTTTCATTTATATATGATGGATGATTCAACAACGTTGAAAATTTGTGTTATTATATATTACTAAAAATCATGGTCGAAGCTTGTGTAAAATAAGTCATCAGTGTAAAAGTCAGCACCTATTTTTGTGTGGAGGTAGTATAAATCAATTGAGATTTGTAGCATCCAACCTGTGTCCTTGTTTCTAGATTGTTTCCTAAAATAACATGGTCAAAGCTTGTGTAGTCATCACCCAATTTTTTTTTATGTATCAATTTGTTTCGGAATTTAGCATCTAAGAGACTAAGACATCCTTGTTACAAATTGAGTAAACAATTAAGGTCCGCAAATTAATCTAGAGTTTGTGCAAGGTATCAAATCCAAATTTAGATTCGTAACTTAATTAATTTTGTGTTTTGTGGATATTTTATGAAGCCTAATCACTAGAATTTTAAGATTATTAGTGAGTAAAAGGTCTATATTTCTTTTGCAACAAAACATAAGAGTAAACATCTATGACTCTACATTACACCATAAAACTTCGCTTACAGATATTTACGATGAAGTCTAGCCACTAGGATTTTAAGATGATTGGTGATTAAAGGAAGGTCTATATTTCTTTTGCAACAAAACCTAAGAGTAAACATCTATGACTTTAGGTTACACCATAAAATTTGGCTTACAGATAGGATTGCGTGGATCTAGTCACAATTGTCTAGGTTTCCCGTTTCCTATATAGTGCCTCTTTGGCTCTCTCTTTGAAAATTATAGTAGATGATCTCAACACAGGCAAATATCCTCTGAGAGAGTTTTCATGGTACAAAATCAAGGATGAGAAAATGGGCCAAGACGTGAGGTAAGAATCAGTGTGTAGCTCGAAAGTAGATGTTGATCGATATGCCTACTAGAAAAGTGTTAAGAGCATAGTTCAAACTTCAAAAACAGAGTCCCTGCCATTAGAATGCATCATGAAATGGATGCAATCATTGGAATGCTTAAGAAGTTACGAGCCCAACTATATGCATTCACTTTTGGGAAGCGAACACCCTTTGTAAACTGTCTATCTTACAATCATCTTCAAGGTTATACAAGATAAGTGAAGGGAATGGTCATTGGATGCGATCCAGGTTAAGGGAAGATGACTACAGAAGAGAGCAGCATTATTTTACATTTTAAAGAGGGGAGGGTTAATACCTTGAGAATCTGTAAAAACAAGAAGTAAAGTGATGCGAATATTATCTTAAAATTAGTATAAGCAATCAATGAATGACAGCAAAAACCCATTAATGACTACTTCTGTGCAGAGTTTTAATACATACCAGATAACATTGACAATGTGGTTGTCTTTCCAGCTCCATTTGTTCCTAGAAAGCCAAAGCATTCTCCTTCATGGACAGCGAAAGTTAATGATTGGACTGCAACCTTTGGATTTTGAAATTCTCCAGATGGGTAAACCTGAAAATTTACAAATATATAATTTCAAGAAACTGCATCTATCACCAAAATGACAAAATCATAAAACAAAGTGCATGAATGAAATAAACTAACACCTTCCGTAGGTTTCGCAAGTATATAATTGCCCGATCTGCAGCACCAGAAAGCACCCTGCTACGTTCGGCTTTCACATCTAAATCCTCATTCAGATCGAGAGCCACAGCTTCAGAAGATGAATTCAATAAAGGTTCTATAACATCGTTGGTGTTCACACGGAATAAACTCATAATACTGCTCCAGCAGCAATTAATAGTACTGGGAATTAATTTGTGACGAGGTAGAACTTCAAGTCCAAGTGTTAATAGGAAATAGAAGATGCTCTGCAACACCAGAGTAGACATTTAAAGAAAATCATGAATCCCTCTGATTGTATATACTGAAAAGAAAAGTCCAAATCCACAAGCATTTTCAATGGTTTATATGACCCAAGAGGCACACATGTATCAAGATTGCAAAAGCACATTCCCATATTATTGTTGTTGTTTTTTTTTTTTTTTTTTTTTTTTTTTTTTTTTG
>PYUH01000019.1:246590-289240 GCA_016808085.1 Suaeda aralocaspica
TTTTTTTTTTTTTTTTTTTTTTTTTTTTTTTTTTTTCTGTTGACATTGAGGTTGTAGTGATACAGGAGCTGACGGAAAAATAAAAGATAACAAAGAACCTTCTAGGTTTTGTATATAAAATTATAGACCGAAGACATATGTTTCCTTATTTTTACGTAATGAACTTATGCTTTTTTTTTTTTTTTAAATAAATAAAATTCACATGTCCTCATAATTGTAACCATGGTATTTCACATTGACCATAGCACCACTGCACTGCAGAGGCTTGTTCAAAAGGCAATTTTAAGGTACATAGTTTATGCACGTATGCGTTAAACACAGGTTGGGTCGCACCTATCAGCGATAGAAAGTCCACCTTGAAAGGCTTTGGAGTTTCCACCTTAAAACTATATGAGAACAAGGGGAATAGCTCTTTAACTTTAGAAAGTGTTTAACTCCCTCTCAATTTATCAATGTGGGACACTCACATGTTGGCTTCAACAGTTTGTTACGCATATACATCAGAATATCAGATTCTAATAAGCACTAATATCAGTTTTGAGTATCAGATTTCAGGTTAGTTGTGGGTCGTTTCTGGTTTCCAATAACCGAATCACATCAAGTGCCTGTCAGCAATGTCTGCTTCTGGTCAAGGGCAGTTTGGATGAACTTTGGATGTTGAGATGGATCTTAGAGGTTTTAGGTGACCAAAATTCTCAGAATTTAGTTAGGTCATGTGTCGTAAAATCCTAGCTCAGGTTTTCATTAAAACAATTACACAATCACACTGGGAACTATCATTTTTATATGGACCATTTACATGTGGTTGTGAATTTGGCTGTTCAGATGTCAAGAATATATAGATGTGTATGTATAATTCACAAGTACTATCCCACAGACTTAGCAATTAATGATAATAAAATGTCGAATCTAAAATGGCAAAATTTGGTTTTTCGAATAGCAGTGAACATTGCAATAAAATGACGTAGATCTTCGATCTTGAACAAAAGCATTCGTTGTTAAAAAAAATGAATAAGAAAATAACCTCGAAACCTAAATAGCAAATAGAGGCACCCGTAACATTCCAGTCAAGAACCCCATGACTGGATTTGTCTTTCATTCCTTGCCTTAGAAGGGCAAGTGAAGCAAGCCCATCTGCAAAGCAGAATCCAGGTGATAGCCGGAAAATGTTCTGCAGCATCAATGAGATGATGACAGTTATTAGAGAGATTATTAATTGCAGTCAGCAAGCACAAAAGCAGATTGTAGATAAGGCGACAGATGGTCCAGTCACACAGAAATCATTAGCATATTAGATAGCATTAAGGGTCAATCAATATTTGATGGTCCAACCAAGGGGGAAAGAGATGGGTCTTGTTACAAATACTCCACCCAGATAACCACCATAAAAATAAAATTAAAAAAAAAAAACAAAAAAAAAACTAATGCACCTCCATACCAATTGCAATTTTGTGGAAAATTTAACTTGCTGTAAAAAAAAAAAAAAAAACCGCGGGGGCGCAAGAAGCAAAGTAGTCAACTAACAAAAAAACAAAATCCAAAACACTAGTATAAGAGAAAAGGTTCAAACCTTGAGATAAGAATTTAATGTCGTGGTCGTTTCCATAACTCCCATTATGAATGAGATAATCATAAGTATAAGTCCCGTAAAAAAGTGGACCAACAGAATCACATTCTGCAGGAAAATAAATGACATGACAGTCAGAAGTTGAGATCTGGTTATGGTAGGAAATAGGCAACATGTACCAGAAGGGAACAAACCTGTGCTACGCTATGGTCAGAGAAAAAGAATGTCAAACAATATGTTGAAGATGCAACAGCTAGTCCATACTCCAGAAAGATAGTAACAGTTGGGAAGAATCCAGCAATTCCAACAAACTGATCCAGACCTATTGATCAAATGAATTGAAGGAGAGAAATTAGCCCTACAAGAAATAGAAGGTCGGCTACATATTTGCCCACCAAGATTCTCAACCCAGAAATATCAATTTCCTCTTACTTGGATCTCTAGTGAAAACATATAGAACATAACACAAAAACGAGAAAGGCGTAAATATTGACTACACAAAAGATGATAAAAAAAATGTCCAAGTTGATCCCTAGAATCCCCTTGATCCTAAATTTAAATTAAATTCCCATACAGTGTGGATAACAAAACTGCCAATTGACAATGAAGATTCCAAAAAAACGCAGCTTCTAAACAAAAAATTTCAAGCAGTTAGCAACCAAAAGAGGTTGAATCTAACACAAACAAATATCTACTAATAACATTTCATTTAAATTAAATAAGGGGCCGTTTGGTTGGGGTTAATAATCAAACGGATTGGGAATCAACTGCCCCCCATTCCCTTAGTTGTTGTTTGTTGTGTCACTTTTGCTTTCCCTTCTCCATTCCCCAATTCTAACACTTTCCCATTCTCTGCCCCCTCACACCCCCCCCCAAAATCTTTTCCATTCCCTTTCCCCACCTTCCACCATACAACCACCCAACCACCAAATTAACCACCCACCTACCGTCCCTCACCCCGTCGCCGGCGCCGCCAACTCCCCGCTGCCACCCCTTCAAACCCTAACCACCACCAAAACCACCCTTCAAACCCAACCATTTCCAAACTAAAACACCCACCACCCCCAAAACCACCATCCATCGCCTCGCCTCCCCTCTTACCCCCTTCGCCGCCCTTTGTTTTCCCCCAAAGCACCCAAACCACACTGTTACTAATTGGTCTCAAAGGATCACGGAAAAGCAGTTTGATTAACAAAATTTCAAGGGTGTTTGAAGATGACAAAGTTGCATCAGAAAGAGCCCAAGTAACATGTATTTACAGTTCTCTTCCTTTTCCGTTAGGGGTTCAGTAACCCCTTTCACTTTTCTGATCTTTGTTTGACTACTATCTTGCTACATTATGAACAATAAATATCCTGCTACATGACTACATGAACTTCAACTTTTGATATTTTGTTAAGGTAACTCATCAACGGGGGAGAGGACCTACTTCCTTCAAGAATATATGATTCCTAGAGGTTCAACTTCGTTTTGTCTGTTTGACACTCGCAGCTTGTCTGAGGATTTCACTGATAATGATGAAATGCTGCAGAGTTACATAGGGCGGCGAAGCGGGTGTATTAGTTTTGAAGTGGTTGGGTTTGAAGGGTGGTTTTGGTGGAGGTTAGGGTTTGAAGGGGTGGCGGTGGGAGTTGGCGGTGCCGGCGACGGGGTGAGGTAGGGTAGGTGGGTGGTTGATTTGGTGGTTCATGTGGTGGTTGGGTAGTTTGTGTGGTGGTTGGGCAATAACCTCCATTCCTAATTTTTTCAAAACAAACAACTATCTAAACCTAAGGCATTACCATTCCATAGCTCCTCATTCACATTCCCATAGTCATTCTCTTTCCCTGTGTTCAACCAAACGGCCCTTGAGTAAAATAAAATCTGTTTTTATAATAATAATTTACAAAACATTATAAAATTATAATTATAAAAATAAATTTTAATACACACGTAACTCCATGAACATACTTACATTACTGTTATTCATATAAGATTATAAATTTTAACCATATCCCATGATAAAACTCATTAACAAATAACAAGATGCAATAAAGTTGTTTGAAGTAGAAGGGAGCTTCCGAATTTTTAAAGTGATTGGAAAAGTTTTACCAACAGCCTGTAATTTTGCACAGTTACACAGTATAAAATGTTGGGCTTTAAAATATTGTCGTAATATTCACAGAGATGAATGTGGCGGAGATGTATGTTACGCTGGATGTATGAGCATACATGAAAGGATAAAATAAGGAATGAGTATACTAGGAAGAAGGAAAGGGTTATATCTATTGCAAATAAAATGAGGGAAAATTATCTAAGATGATTTGGTCATATAAGAAGATTGATTAACGCATTGGTAAGGGAAGCTTCAAGTGGCTAGAGGATGAAAAGGAGATAGCTAATAGGTAGTAGAGGAAGACCAATGCAACCTTGGATGAAGGTAGCTGTTGGCAATATGAGGCTATTGGGGCTTAAGAAAATTTTAACATTAAGGAAGAATGGAGGAAGCAAGTATATATACGAATAACTTATGTGATTCTTTATATTTGTTCATGTTTAGCCAACCCCAAATTATTTTGAGAATAATGTTGTTATGTGGTTTATTAGAAAACTAAAACTATTTCTATGTAAGCTGTTATGTCAGAAAGCAAAAGTTTCAATTGAAATGCTAGAAACCCATGAAACAGTACAAAGGTAAGGAATGAGGCATACCAAAGATGTAGAAAAGAACAATTGCAAATGATGACGGCAAAAGGAAACTGACAAAATCCCACACATAGGTAGAAGCCCAATATGATAATATAGATACCTGAGGAAAGAAGAAGAGCTTAGAGCTGTATGATTCTCACCAAAAGGGAAATTTAAGCAAACACCATTATGATGGCACAACATCCATAATCCAAAATAACATAAATGGTCAACAGCACCATACCCCACTCAGTAGCTGCTGATGTTTAGCTTTAACTTCACGCTCCTGAGATCAAGATTTTCAGCCTCTTTAGCCCACAAAAATAAAAGGAAGCAAAGGCAACAGATCAAGCATGCCTTACATGTGAAAATTAAAGATACAATCAAAATTAAGTACTTTAAGTTTTGAATGTTTTGGCATTTGGTAATATGTTCTTTGAGTATAGACAAAAACACAAAGGCAGACACGTGAAAAGTATTTGGGATAGTTTGTTAAACCATTCAAATGATTTTTAAAGGAACAGGTAATAACCAACATCATCATACTACTTTATAAGGTAGGAAGCCCCAAACGCATCTTTCATAGAACAATATGCGTAGGGGAAGCATAAAAGATGAAGGAATTACCGGAATAGATTGAATTTACCAATTGTATTGACCTAATCATCCCTTTGCAACTTTAAAAAAAAAAAGGGACAAGACCGAGAGAGTAAGAGAGTCTAATATGGTCCTTCTTTACTGCACTATCAGTCCTAAAGTAGAATTCAATGTAAACTATAGAGAGACACCACATGTAATTTTTCAAAAAAAAAAAACAAAATATATCACAAAGCATAGAGAAGTGCATGGCTGTAGCCTCCCTTGTACTAAGCATTTGCTGCATATAGCAAATAAAGTACTTTAACAACAATCTTATATTCATATCCAAATTTGGATTGAAGACTCATATTTCATAGATATGGCCGTATGGGAACTGGTACTACAATGGTTATACCTATGCTTATACCTTAGGGTGAAAACTTGTTCATCCTTGATGATAAACAGTGTAGAAAAAGTATGACGATAGCTAAATGCCTAAAAATTTCAAACACAGGCTATAAGCAGATATAATAAACTTACTGAGCATTGAGCTAACTGTTATTAACAATACTAAACACATCAATCAACAAATTGCTGACTCAAATCAACCAACACTGAGAGTATAAACATGTGAGCAACAAATAAGCTCATGATATAGAACTACCTTCACTATTGAAATAGACAAGGATAGACGAATAAATAGCACTAGAGTATATAAGTATTACTAGATGAACAACAAATACAAGTCCAGATATATACCTTTACTATGGGAACAGCAAAGGATGCAGGAACAAAAGAAAAGGCTATGCTGATGATAATAGCAGCAGAGAATGCATCCAAATCCTGCAAGTCAAAATGAAGCATAAGTTGCATACCCAACTATCACAACTGTATCATTTTGAAACGGCACCAAAAGCTTGTCCAAATATATCATAAATTAGAGCCTTAGCAAATATTATTTGTCTGAAATATGTTATCCTGGTCAGGACAATTATGGAATCATTTGCAAACTATCAGTAGTTTTAATGTAATGCATCTTCATTCTTCATGTCTTGATCTAATACAAAAATTCTAACATACCAGTCCTTAGAGTACATGATTGGATGAACCTCTGTAGCCAGCTGTAACTAGACAGGTAAACCAAGGTTTGTTTTGTTGGTTGAAATGTCTTGAAATATAAAGCAGCTCAGTGCTAGAAAATCCATGCATAATGCATGAAAGAAAAGCAAGGTAATCTGTTCTATCATCCGAAGGCATACCCCACAAATCAACTGTGGAAACACTATCAGAGACTGGATGACTAAGAACACATAAGCTACCTCTTATGTAGCAACCATCCTAGCGGAAGACACAGACATGAAATCTAGACATGTAACGATTAAGATGACCACAAATATTGTCACTAAAATCCAGAAAGAATCTATGAGCACAAACACAGTTGGGGTAAGATCTGGTGATTCTGATCATACATGGCGCTGCAGGTGTTGGCTGTTTGTCATTGGTAGAGGATGATTTCGCGTTTGGATTGTCATGTTTCTATCAGAAGCAGCAAGTCTGAGGATAGCTGAATTCATCAAATTAATATAAGTTGGAGCAGCATGCTGGCAGGTACTGTTGTGTAATATTGTATATCCCAGGCTCCCATCATCATTTTGCTTGTCCATTACAACAGCACCATATCTGCATTTAAAAGAGAAAAATTCAGTAAATTCATGTACCATTCAAAGAATTCAAGAATTAGATATCACACTCTCAGATCCTAATTCCATATTGCATCAGAACATGAACTGATTAATTCTATTTCATAAATATAAAGAACAAGCAACCATGGTACTAAGGTAATCTTTCTATGTGTTTTAAAAGTAGGTAATGAGATGGTTAAGACAAAACGGTTTGATCTTTGCACCATAAATCATTGTTAGTTGATTAATCTAATTTATATCCCGCGGATATGCAGTAAACTAACCAAGATATTTGTTTCCTAAATTTTTTTTTCCTCCATATAAACCTGGTTAATTGATTAAAGGTCTTAAACAGGCTCAACCCTTTCTTTTATTAATAACAACCGAGAAACCAAAGAGCAAATTTTAATTGATACCTATTTGCAAAGTTCTTGTAATATGGTGCAACCATTTTACAAAAGTTTGATTCCTCACAAGAAAATATCTTCTTTCCAAACATGTTATTGGTCTATGGAGATAGTAAAAAAACTTAATAGTAAAGAAGTTCGTGTATATGGATCATAAGAATTTAACTGCACAGGTGATGATTTTGGACAACCAATTTACTCAAGCAACAAAAATCAAGGAAACTGAAAATATGATGAATTGATGGCATAGGGGAGGAACTTAAACCTTGATTGATAGGAGTCATTTAAGCTAGACATCAAAAATTCACTCATGGAAAGTAACCGGGGTCCCAAATCTGGTCCAGCAGCTTCTATGGCATCCGATAATGCCTTTTCTGAATCTGGAAATCTGAAAGCACTTGGCTTAAACTCTTGAATCCAGCCACCAATAATGCGTGACGCAATCTGAAACATCAATCCAGTTAAGCAGCTGCTATGATGCATAATACTTGTAAAGAAAAAATTGTGATACGCATTGAAAGAATACCGATCAGCTCACCACTTCTGCAATAGGATAGGATAAATCAAATGGAAGTGGAGCACCACCACCACCACCATGCAACAGAGGATTAAACTCTGACGTTGTAAATGTTACAGATTTCTGGTCAGGGTGCGGTTTGAGTTCAAGGAACAGCAGTCCAAAAAGCAAGAAAACTGCTGGAATTATAAGCTGAAAAACAACTGTCTTCTGATCTCTTCTAGCAGTTATTGCCCGTTTTTTAAACAATGCCTTTGAGTGTTGCCAAAAGTCTGTCCTTGAAAGTACAGAAGTACAACAAAATTGCATGCAAAGGAAGGTAACGAAACACCAGACTGCTGCAAAACACACACGAATGGTTCTCCCCACTATAACACACATGACCATTATAAAATCCTTGTAACTTCCACAAAGCTTAGCAGATGAGCTTGGTTTAGATGGATGATATTCCGATGATTGGGTAACCAGAGACTCGCACGAAGTTGATCTCTGCTTTACAGACTCCATGTCGTCAAGGTTGGACCCAGCCACTCTCAAGAAAACCTCCTCCAATGTTGTCACAGAGATGCCATAACTTTCAATACCAGCACACTCATTCTCACATTCACCAGCTTCAATGTTCGACGTTGACCTCTTCATACAGCTTTCAAGTTCCTTGAACATACCCTCAAAACAGGCTGATGATGTTAAAGGAAGCTTAAAAGAAATCTCCGTACCCACCTAAGAGAACAAATAAATCCCCATCACCTTAAAATAATAGCCATGTAATCTAGAATAATTCCAAACTTATAACTTTGCACATAGAAGTAATAGACCCAAGCATTGTATATGATAGATTCGTCTGTATACATGGACGGATAACAAAATACTGAAAATAGTGACATCATAATGTCCACGGCTTTCATCACAATATTCCCAGAAGAAAGACTCAACTATTACAATCATGAATCATCTTTCCCTCTTAATTTATTAATTACATAAAGCAGGGTATTGCACATTTTTTTGGAGAAGTTAATTTACCTCACTTACTACTATGGCTGATGGAATATGCCGATGAACTATATCTGCTGCAAAAGACGCACCTGGTGCAGTCTGAAAAGAGAAGATGCCATATCAAAGCTGGAAACATGTTACTTGTGAAGCCATTATACAGTCACTCAAAAGAATTTAAAATTAAGGCCAACCTTCACTAAAGTAAGGGTATAACCAACACCATATTGATGCTTCAAGAATAGAGAGCTGCAAACATAAATATTTTGCTTTTAGAGGGAAAAGGGAGATGGAACCCGCTATTCGTTAAAAAATATAATAATAATAATAACTTCAGAAAGCATCCATGTACAAAGAAAAAATAGCAATATGTGAGCAAAAAAAGATAAAGACCCTCTTTGCAAAATGACTTCATCCCACTATTAAAAAATCACCACTGTTCAATATAGAACTGATTGGAACAAAGACAATAAATATCTAGCACAACATGCATGTTTTCTATACTTTCTATTGACATTAATCCAAGATGTAGAAATACCTTCCACAACATTTCAAAGAACCATTAGCCATGATAGCTATACGATCTCCCAATGCTTCAGCTTCATCCATCGAGTGTGTTGTCAATAAAACTATCCTTCCTTTCTTAACTTTTTTTATTAGCTGCCACGTCAAACGCATTGAATATGGATCCATTCCACTAGTGGGTTCGTCAAGTATAATAACCTGCAAAAGTTTTTGGTTAGCTAAGTAGCAGTAGACAACAGCAAGAAAAAATAAAAGAATCTATTTATCAAACAAAGGCTCTACCTTACTGTTTCCTATAAGCGCGATCCCCAAAGAAAGTTTCCTTTTCATACCACCAGAGAGACAACTTACAAAAGTGTTAACTTTGTCTGAGAGACCAACCTGCCAACAGATAGATCATTAAGGACGAAAAGATAACTACCATTAGTCCATTACACAGGAAAGTAAGAAACAATAAAAGAAAGTCAGTAGTGGATGCATTCAACTGGTTACTGACACAAAGGGACACGTCAGTAACGAATACATTCAACTGATACCCACTTAAACATTGGATTACTTTTTTGCTTAAAAAAAAAAAAGAAATAGAAATCTGCCCCTATGTTTACTGATATAATTTTAAACTTAAAAGAGCTTAATTTGCAAATGAAGGAGAGGAGTAACCCACATACAAAAGGAACAAAGACAAAAATCAAACTGAACACAGAATGACCCAACAAACAAAGAGACTAGAGGAAAAAAAACTGTTACACTTCATGTAAAACAGTTATAAATAATCCTTTCTACGAAAACAGCAGGAATATTACTGCTGAAAGCCTGGAAAATAATCCACCATTCTAACTAAAAAGAAAACCAGAATAAAAGGAGGTTCTAAAACCCCAACATGACAAACAACTAAATTTTTTGTGATTTCTCTCCTCCAAGCACAAAAATTGCCCTTAGAACCAGAATGCACATTTCCACCATCCATATATCATCAAACACTGAAGTAAATTGATTGTATAGTTATAGATAATCAGTTCATCAAACCATATTCAACAGACATGTACAAAGCTACTGCACAAAACCAAATCTTCCAAAAAATATGTTACCACATGAAAAAATCAATAAACAGCTAACATATGCTAAAATTGCTTGTTGCTTTCACACATTCTTTATGAATTAATATAGAAAGTTATAATAACCTCAAAGGTGGAATTAAAGTAAACCCCACAGCACAAACAAAAATGTTATAGAATGTACTGCCAGTCAGCTATGTTGAAACTACAAGAGTTCTGTACAACAGAGGAGAATAAGGCACACATGTACAGTGAATCCTCACCAATTAGAAATATATCATACATTGAAAAGTAAAGAAAGTAGCAGCACATTGACAAGCAAGCCTGAGCATCAACAAAACAATACCTCATCAATAATCTCAGTCACAACATGCTCAAGAACCTCTTCCTTCACCCCTTTCAATATGCCAAATATTTCCAAATGCTCTTTGACCTACATGGATAGAGGTGTGTCAAAGCATACCAAATGGTGGGTACAAATATAATTTCAACTACAGATTCAAAAAAACCATCACGATCAATTGATTAAGTCTAAGATGACAAAAGGTAATGAACAAAATATAGACATTGACACCTGAATCTCATTTACAAATCAAAATGAACAGTCAATACTGAAGCTATTCATCACCAACACCAAAGCCACCTTATACTTTCCAGCTCATTTGCATGCTAAGATGGCTGTCCTTCATTGTCAGATAATGTTTAGACTCTAGAATATCATATCTCATGATTAAATATCAATCTAGTAAGCGGTTATTGAGTGCTTCACAAGACAAAATAGGGCAAGCTATGCAGTTTTGGGTAGACTATGGAGGAAGCTGGAATTTAAGGGGTTGTCGTAAAGGAATGAAAGAAGCTAATGAGTTTAATAATGCACAGTGAGAATCACACTTCTTCTTCCGTCATCCACATTTTTTTCCTCCAAATCACAATTCTTCTTCCTTCATCAAATCCCCATTCAACTTCACCATTTCACCTCGTGATTTTTCTTTAAAAACTGTAGCAGCTTCCAGGTTTTCCTTTCAATTGAGGCAGCTTCACAGCTACATATATACAAATATGCAAAACGGATTTTTCCTATTAAAATCTGTGCTGACCTAGAATTTTTCCAAAGGGGGTTAATATTAATGGTAAGCACTAGGAGTAAAAACCAAGAAGGGTATTACACAAGATAAAACTATCACAATGCTTTTCTGAATTAACTACCAGCCATACTTGTAGTTCTCTTTAATGTCGAATAGCCAGCAAAAAAGTAAGATTCTGTTATGGCAATCCTGTGATGTATGTGGTTAAAACAGAATCAGGCATAAATGCTTTAGATTGAGGACATCATGTCCTAATTTTTCATTAGCCTCCCAAACTTTTAAGTTATACTGAATTTCAGGGGAATCGTTCTGAACTGCATACTGATAAGCCAACAACAATCTCACGACATCAAACCATTCCCACATAAGAAATATATGTTCTAAACCTGAAGTTGCCAGGTTTAAGGAGGTCAAGTCGTACACTTGCACACATACTTACCTTAATAGAGTGCTAGTTTCAGAAATTATATACTTACAAAGTATTCAGACATACACCAGTTAAGATGCTTGAAATGCTTACACTTAATTCAGGAAAAAGTATATCACTTTGAGGGCACACTCCCAAATCCTTGCGGATATCATTCTGCATAGAAGAGACAAGCATTACAGACTTGACAGACCACCACACTTCAAATTAAGTATGTAGATCATTGACTGCAAGAAAAAGAGAATCCAAGTACTGGAGAATAAGATAAAAGCTCATTCATTGTTTATTTCTGCAGACATGGAACAATGCCCACATCGCCCAAACATTCACACACAAAAAGAAAAAAAGTTATGTAGGATAAGCCCCTTTATACTTTTGTCACTAAACCATAATCATATAAATAT
The DNA here is from genome assembly GCA_016808085.1 of Suaeda aralocaspica. NCBI lineage: Eukaryota > Viridiplantae > Streptophyta > Magnoliopsida > Caryophyllales > Amaranthaceae > Suaeda > Suaeda aralocaspica. The sequence goes on from PYUH01000019.1 coordinate 258,496, forward strand.
ATTAAGTCAAGACTTGGACATTGGGTCACTTTCAAAGTCACACTAGTGACCTTATAGAAGAGACCTGAATCCAGTACAAAAGTAAAATTGAAGTTATTGAAGATCGGCTTTTATGGTGCAAGGACTTATTTAGGAAGCGAAGTATCTCGATTAAAAATAAGACATGAGAAATGGAAATCATTAGACGCCAATATCAGCCTTGCAGCCATAATCAGTTTAAAAGCCAAAAAAATATGATTGCGATACATATATAAATGAGTTGTACATTTTCTCTAGAGGAAATGCATACCATGTCTGTCAAAATATTCCTTCCAAAAACCAAAGCATCCCCAGAAGTTGGAGGAATTAGTCCAACAAGCATAGAGATGGTTGTGCTCTTACCAGCTCCATTGTGTCCTACATAGCATAACTGGGTTATTAAGATTTTGTGATACTAAGAGAAATATCACGCTTTGTTTTGCTAAATGACTCGAAATGACCTGTTTTGGATTGCTAGGAACAGCTGCAAAACAATTGGCTCTTAGAATACATTATTTAGATGTTCATTTGATGCGAATTAAGGTCGAGCCAAATACAAAATTTTATTGTTTTATTTAATTTATGTTGAGTCGTCTATTATCCATGAGATTGAGTTTCGTCAATCCGAAAGACCCGCGTGGATTAATAGAAGTAGGTATTTGTTTCCTAAATTAATATTATGCATGTTTGTTCCAAAATAGGTGTGCTTAAGATTAATTAGGAATTATTCTTTGTTTATTATGTTGCAACGTATTAGGTTAGGTAGGTAAAATTATTTTGATAAATATTCTAATTATTATCTAATATTGAGATATATTTAGGATAATTATTAAGGTTATTTTATCTTTTATCGTAAGTAGCATGGGATGTATGCCTATAAATAGTTTTAATTTCATGAATAAAATTAGAGTTGAATTTTGTTATATTTGATCAATTCGTAAGTTGTGTGAGCAAGAGAATTGTATATGTTACTTTGCCGAGAAGGCTACAAATTTGATCTTGGTTAAATTAAATTGTTTCATATCCTTTTAATTTAGTTTTCAATCATAAAGATCCACTCAAATTTGATCAAAATTAGGAAAACCTAAACTACAAATCATTAGAGTTCGGATTTTTATTGGAGACCCATTAAAATCCTCATCATCTACTGCTCTGAAAGAATTCCAGAACCTCTCCTAGTCATTGCTAAAGTTGACTGCTATAGATGTTATGATTAAGGGATTGCATTGTACCAAGACCTATAAGCTACAAAGGCATAAGCTCCTAGTGAAGTTCAGTTTACAATAGACACTTGTCAAGCATCCAACTGCTTAGGCAATCTAGATTAGCTAATACTTACACTGCTCCAAATGCAATATTTCTCCTAAAGCACGATTCATAATCCCCCATATAATTATCTTTTGTGCTTTATAAAGGTGGAAAATTACAGTCATATGGGATCTCACTCAATTCATCTCAATGCGTTTTTATCAAAATGTACAAAATTTACCTTAATGTAACTAAATACTTAATTTGCGCATTGGCAAAAGTGAAAGGAGAAACATTGCAATAATTTTGGAACAAGGGAAATGAAAAGTAAATTAAACCAGAGGCTGTGTGCTGCTTCACATACATACCAAGAAGTGCAAGAATCTGATTTTCATACAACGTCAGCTGCAATGAATTTACCGCACAACAATTCCCTTTTTTAGAGGCATATGCTTTACTAAGATTTCTTATATGAAGACACCTGCATATCATTTTCTTAGTTGAGAAAAACAGCAAAGGAGAAAACTTAATCTCATTTAACAAAATAAACCTGTTTTACCTAGCTTCAACTTCTTGCTGCTTCATCTCCATACTTGTACCTTCTAGTTTCAATCCAAAACAAAAAGAACTGGGTTTATAATCATTACATTTCTTTTTCCGGAGGCAATTCGGCAATAGAAGTTTCCATGAAAATGGTGTATGATCCGCTTTCAGGAGTAACTGAAATGCAGTTAAGATTCTGTAAATTATTAGTTAGAAAATGTTGACTACAACTGAGGATAATCACCAGATTATTGAAGTGATGATGATTTAACAAAATAACTAAGTTTTTAAAAGGGGGTATAACTTATTAAAATAAATAAATAAATAAAAAGGTGGGTGGGGAGGGGGGTATATTCTAGCTAAAGTTGACCATCAAAAATAGCCTATCATTTTGAAAACGGATCATGTAATGTTTTCCTGATGCAGGCATCTGGAAACAGCAAAACTTCAGTAACATTCCATTTCCATGGTTATAGGTAAAAATAGTACATGGCTGAGTATCCATATGAGCATGTCAGAAACTCAGAAGTCAGAACCAAGGAGCTTATAGCAAGATGAAAATATACTAAAGCAGCAAGAAGCAAAAAAATTCAACCACAAATAATCTTCTGCAGGGGAGTAGTAGTTTTAAGGCTTCGATAAGCTTACCTTGTCTAAATAGATACCAATAGCACCATACAATACAGCATCAAACAGCATCATGCTTAGACAGAGCAGAAAGTTAACCCCAGATGATTCCTACATGGATTAACAACATAGCTTTCACACAGTGAAGGGATCAAAAATAAAAAATAAATCTAATACAATGTTAACCTACGCGCCATATATTGCTCCAACGCAATCCAACATGAGCCCTCTCATAATCAGCAAAGTTAATTGATCCCAATGCAAATGCTGTAGGTGAAAGCAATGATGCAGCAGCCTTTAATATCCTGGAAAAGACAAAGTATAAGAAACAAAACAGGCACATAGTCTATTAATGTTATTGTCGTTAGAGGTTACAATACTGACATTGGTACACCAGGGTCGTTGACAGTGTAATAGGGGAAAAAGGCTCCTAGAAAAGAAAGTGTACCAACAGCCACAGCTGTTTTAGCTCTTGTAAAAAATGTTGAAATTAAAAAAGAAAGTGTTATTGCGCTCAATCCAAAGGCAAAGAAGTACACAAACACCAACGACTTATCACTGTACTCAAAAAGAGAGTACATAGTGAAAAGCGTAATGATCCCGGAAGAGACAGCAAACTGCATAAGAGAAATGAATCCAATAAAGACAGGCATTTAATTAATTCAATAATCTGATGTGAATAAATAAGAAAGTATAGCAAATTTTACAAACAACCCTCTCCCACCAACAATCAATAAGAAATGAATCCAATGTTGTGTGCACACAAACACACACACACACACACATAAATATATAATTATATAAATAAAATAAAATAAAATAAAATAAAAGCATCAAACTCCAACAAAGGTTTTAAGAAGACACAAAAAGTTTCCCAACCAATAACATCATCTCCCATGAGAATTGAGAATGGGCTACAAAAAAGCAGCAGCACTAACATCTCTAGAAAGACACCTCATCAGATGTTTCATCCACGAAGATCCTATCATATGTCCCCCAACAACATTATCTGCCACAATTTTGGGTTTTACAAGGTATTTATTGCCAATTTGGCCTATTTTAAATTTAAATTTCTTTGTTCCAAACTGCAAATGGAGCTACATGACAACAGCAGCAACAGAACTTAAAAGCAAATACCTATAGTTAGAAATTTTCCCTCCAAGTAGGCCAATACATTAAAGCACAAAGAACACCAGAGACGCATAGTGCCTTTACATCATATTGGAATGGAAAGACAAAACTTAGATTCCAATAACAATATAGTTCACGCTATACAGCTTTGCACATAGACAAGATGTCGCCAAAGAAATACATATTTCAAAAACTTTGGAACGAATTCAGCTCAGGATAGCTGCTAAAATAAAGACTTGAATCCATACAGACCTACTAGAAATCTACACAACACTTGTCTTATCCTCAACAATATCTCTTTACCCCAAGCAGGCAAGCATCACTTCTGTTCAATACAACTGAAAGCCTGAAACTATTTAGATCATCCACTGCAATCCCACTCTGACCGGCAGTTTTAGCACCATTACATTCTATGTCATCCCAATTAAAGAAAATGTGCTCTCAACAACAAGAAGTCCAATGTGTACTGATCATCAGACAATAGACCATGCTCAATTTGGATTATCCTTACCTAACTTTTAACAACTAGTTTATATGTCATCCAAAAACCACTTTCATGACATTGGACTAAAAAAAAATGGATACTTTAAGCATGTAAAATGGAGCAAAGAAAGCTCAGACTTTTCTGAGTAACAGATGCCATGGCATGGCTTCCAACAAAAGTCAATAGATGAGTAATTTATCATACAGCTATATAAGGGAGATGTTTACAGTCAATACTAAATGAACCTTTTGAAATGACAGGCCTATGAACTTAGCAAAAACAAATCATGGATTTTGTTAGGGGTAGAACCTACAGGCTCCAGCTTCATCATCAATGACTGAAATAAGGAAGAATGGATTTTGTTATGGAAAAGCAAATCAAAGCATAGTAACGTGAAGTTGAGAACGATAATTCCACTTTCAAGAGGTATATTTTCTCCCAATTATGAGATTCTGAGAGGCTCACTTTTCCCACCAAAACTTCACACGAATGCTCAACATATCAATCTACTCTTAGTCCCCTCCTTATATTGAACTTTTCGCATCACTAACTCACTCACAAGCTTCTCCTCAAGCCACTAAAAACTTAATTATTCACTTCCTTGATTACCTTTCCCCCACTAATATCAGTGCATAGCAGTTCTTATCAAGATGAAGCTTTAGCTTGCTAATGACAACATAATTTTAAAATGCATATCATGCATCACTTCTTTCTTCATACTTGTTTGGGAAGTATCTTAATAACTTAACTAAGCCCAAAAAAACAAAGAAAAAGGGAAAAACTAGGACAAAAGATCAACTAGGTTAGCCCCAAAACCTCAGACCCAGATCTGTGAGCAACCAGTCTAAACTCACCATAGATTGGTGCAAACTAAAATGGCAAACATGTGGATATCCAAACTTCCATCAAAACGGAATTTACAACATGTTAATTTACAATGTATAAATCAAGAATGAAAGTATGCCTTATCAAAAGAATCCCAAATACAGATCCTCGAAGAGAAAGAGCACCAATTCCACATAATTCAAAAGGCAATGAGTGTGCTAAGAATCCAATAATAAAATATTCATGTATAGTTGTGAATGCATGACTAGAATAAAAATAACAGAACATCAAATGCCTATGTGATAGCACACATTATCTGTATTTTACTTTCCTAAACCTAAGCAATTGATATATTTCTGCAACTTTTGGGATGTTTAGAACAGAAAATTTTGATTTTAGGAGCACAAGCATTAACTATTAGAGTCGAAAGAAGCCCTAAAATATAACAAAGAACAAAGGACTAAATGCTGATAAATAAAAAATCCATAGCTCCTTCAGATATAAAATGCATCATCTCAAGGTCTACCACATCAAAATATCAAATACCTGTAGAGTGTATGTTATGAACCATGAGATTTGGAAAGTACTGCTTTTAAGACCCATCATGTAAAGCCCGTCCCTGATTTTTTGCTCCTAGAATAAGAATTAATCAATCAATCAATCAAAGCCTTAACCCCATAATTGGGGTCAGCTACATGAACCAAAATTGATCATTCCATGTGGTTGTCCATATAAATTATCCTAATCCATCGAATAAAAAAATACACAATAATAATCATACGCTCAAGCCAAAAAAAAAAAAAAGTACTGACTTAAACATGAGAGGATAGTAAAATAGAAAAACAAAACAAAGATTCTGGGAAAGATTCAAGTATGACCAAATGACCTAATCGTGGTCTGACCTTTTCAAAGACAGAATAGCTTATCAAGCGAGATATTGAGTAGAGAAAACCTAGCAGGTACCTATGCATCAACAAACAATGTCAGAAAATAAGTAAAGGACAAAAGGCTTTATACACAAAAGAACTAAAGACTTCATTAAGATACATACAGTACTCCCATGACTTCCTTAACAATTGATTGGAATTCGTCGTCAATGTATTCACGAGTTGGAAAAGGAGCCAGCCTTATGTTTGAAGGAATATATTGCATTGAAGGAAACTTCAGCAGGGAGGAAACGTTAGAGGAGTTCAACACAGGAAATTCAGACTCTTCTGTGCTAATCTCAGTTTCCTGTGCAGAAAATATTATGAAAGAATCGAGAACTTGTTGAAGCTGCAAAAAGGGATATATAGAAAAAATTAAAGATCACAATTCACAACCTCAGTGGCAACAATTTAGGAAGAGTTACAATGGGACTTGCACACAGGTATGAAAATAGGTACAGTTCTTCCGTATGAAGGGAAGCCTGGTTAAAAGCATCTTGGTAAAATAGAAATATACAATATATAGTTATAAATATGAGAATTTGTCAGGATACAAAGAAATGAAGAACTAATGACCACATACCACATTTTACCATGATAGCAACTTAATGTACTAATGTTACAGGAATTGTTTTGAAAAGATATATGGCACCCTCCTATCACCCTTTAAAAAAGAATTTGAAAAATAACATGTACATGAATCAAACCCATGACCTCAAAGTTAAACATCAATGCGTTATCCATTGAGATATGATGTGTTATATGTCTCATATTGCAATAACTCTTCAACTTATTTTTGCTTATCTGAAATTATTTTTGCTGATCTGAACTTATTTTTGCTAAACTGAACTTATTTTTGCTGAAATCATTAACAATTTATTAAGGATTGAAACTGATTTTTGCTGAATTGAACTTATTTTTACTGATCTGAACTTATTTTTGCTGAACTGAACTTATTTTTGCTGAAAATAAGTAAAAATAAGACGAGGAGAACGGGCCTAAATCAATAATTATATTACACATTAAATCAAAATTTATTATTTGTTTACAATTAATTTTACATGTATAATAAATCATATGCCCGGGGCATCGCCCAGGCCAACAACTAGTTGATGATCAAAAGTGGAATCGGTGAAAAAGCAAGTGCAATAACTACGAAAAAACAGAGGAAGTGTAATAAATGATAACTAGTACTCAAGGCTATAAAAAGAAATAAAAAATAAAAAGGTTTTTGATCCAAGTACAAGTGTAAGAAATAAATGGATCAGAATGAAAATGAGGGAAATAATTGAATAGAAAAAATGTAAGATATAATTGGATAAGAATGAAAAGAGGTCATACAGTCAAGAAACCACTAAAGCCATACTGCAAAATCGGAATAGTGTTTACACCCAGCTCCAAATCATTAAGATAAGGACCATCGACATCCATAATCGATTTGACATCAGGAAACCCTGAGAAAGCCCATGTGTGATTAAGTCGTATACTGTAGTCAAATAAATTGGGACCTTGACTGTGAAATACCACTGCTCCTCTGATTTTGGGATTTGAGCAATTCCTGAAAATGATGTTAAAACAATTCCATCAATCTCACTGAAAAACAAGCAAGATATTTAAACCTCACAAATCCAGCAAGGAAATCAGTAGTGAAGTAACTCAAAAACAGCAGCAATAAAAGTTTAGAGCAAACTCAGGAAATTAAATACACAGGAAAACCAAATCATTTTTTAATAAAACAAACAATAGCATACCTCCCCTCAATGAACCAAGAAAAAAAAATGAGATATATCCTTTTTACACTGATATAGACAAATATATTAAACATTGGCCAAAACATGATTCACTTGGAAAAATTAAAAATAGACAACTACAAATGAACTTGAAAAAATACACTTTTTTCTTCAAAACAAACACTATACACAATAGTTTAACAAGAAATAGAGAATGCTGGATACTGATAAGTTGGCTCTCCCTGTCTACCAAAGTATTTTCTAAACAGAAGAAAACCACATTTTACAGAATGTCTAATTGAACAAGCTCATTCGAGAAAAGAAAAAAGAAAAAAAAAACTCACGTCTCTTGANCCTAAATCAATAATTATATTACACATTAAATCAAAATTTATTATTTGTTTACAATTAATTTTACATGTATAATAAATCATATGCCCGGGGCATCGCCCAGGCCAACAACTAGTTGATGATCAAAAGTGGAATCGGTGAAAAAGCAAGTGCAATAACTACGAAAAAACAGAGGAAGTGTAATAAATGATAACTAGTACTCAAGGCTATAAAAAGAAATAAAAAATAAAAAGGTTTTTGATCCAAGTACAAGTGTAAGAAATAAATGGATCAGAATGAAAATGAGGGAAATAATTGAATAGAAAAAATGTAAGATATAATTGGATAAGAATGAAAAGAGGTCATACAGTCAAGAAACCACTAAAGCCATACTGCAAAATCGGAATAGTGTTTACACCCAGCTCCAAATCATTAAGATAAGGACCATCGACATCCATAATCGATTTGACATCAGGAAACCCTGAGAAAGCCCATGTGTGATTAAGTCGTATACTGTAGTCAAATAAATTGGGACCTTGACTGTGAAATACCACTGCTCCTCTGATTTTGGGATTTGAGCAATTCCTGAAAATGATGTTAAAACAATTCCATCAATCTCACTGAAAAACAAGCAAGATATTTAAACCTCACAAATCCAGCAAGGAAATCAGTAGTGAAGTAACTCAAAAACAGCAGCAATAAAAGTTTAGAGCAAACTCAGGAAATTAAATACACAGGAAAACCAAATCATTTTTTAATAAAACAAACAATAGCATACCTCCCCTCAATGAACCAAGAAAAAAAAATGAGATATATCCTTTTTACACTGATATAGACAAATATATTAAACATTGGCCAAAACATGATTCACTTGGAAAAATTAAAAATAGACAACTACAAATGAACTTGAAAAAATACACTTTTTTCTTCAAAACAAACACTATACACAATAGTTTAACAAGAAATAGAGAATGCTGGATACTGATAAGTTGGCTCTCCCTGTCTACCAAAGTATTTTCTAAACAGAAGAAAACCACATTTTACAGAATGTCTAATTGAACAAGCTCATTCGAGAAAAGAAAAAAGAAAAAAAAAACTCACGTCTCTTGATTACAGGTTCCATAGGAATCTGAGCAAATGTAAGTTTCAAGTTCCAATTCATCCCTGTAGAGTTTAGCAACCATCTGCAAGGAAAGTAACATCAAACATCATAAAAAAGTGTTCATGAAGAATGTAATCTTTTAGATACAAAAATGTAATGAAGTTTTGCAAACATGATATTCGAAAACAAGAACACAGCAAAAACATAGAAATGAAAATCAGATACTAAAAAAGACAAAGCCAATGGTAATCAAGCTGTCCCAGCTGCATTTCAATATTTGATGGAATAGGGAAGTTTTTGTCTGAAACAAACAGAAACTAGTGGTCCACAAAACCATGTTTTATCACACACAAGCTTTAAATAGTAACAGGCCACCTAACGCCTACAGAAAACTCACCACAAAGTTCACTCGAATCCACACTGCCACAAGAATACAAGTAAAAGATGAAGAAGACACAAGCTCTAAAAATTGTATAAAGAACCACTAGAAAATCCTAGGCACATAAGTTACTTCATCCAAGGGGTTGGTAGCACAAAAGACTTTTATTAATCTGCAGTTAAGGAGCTTCGAGATCCAACAAAGAAATATGATATACGAAAGACCAAAAGTGGGAACCAAAAATAAATTTAACTTCAAAGACAGCCACACAACTGAAGTGCAGCACTACAGACAACAGGCATGGCAACAAACTTTTAAAAGAGATGGAAATTAAAATCACTCATAACAGAAGGAAATAAAGAAAAAAGGTAGTTCTGTGTCTAATATTGAAATCCTACCAAAAAAAAATTAGGCCATGATCTTCACGAAAAATAACCATTTTCCTTCTCCAAATCCCTATTTATGTTTCCCATCCCAGCCTATATGTGTCATTCACCTTAATAAGGAATCTACGCTTTGTTTCGTTTGACTTCGTAAGTTAAATTTTTCGAAGAAGGGAGTCATACGTTAAAATTACATTCCACATTCATTCTACTGATATATTTCAACCCACCATATTAAAGTAGAAGTAAAACAACATTAAAGACATAAATCGCTGTAGCAAATCCAATTATCAGCCAAAAGCATGTTAAATTTGGTATTTTTGCAGAAGGTAGACTGGAAAAGGATTAAAGCAAATGAGCATTAATTATATTAGTTGTCTATGGTACAGAAGCACTACAAGGGTGAAGTAATGCAAACCTTCAGCAAAGGGAATCGCAATGACAGCAGATTGATCATTGTTCTGGTCTCCTTTGAGTTGGGTACAAAAGCCAAATACTCATTCTTTGCAAATAAGAACTCCAAAATTTTGTCAAAGGGTTGTGATACATCGCCTTTACCAACCTCTAATAGCATATCTTTCCGTATGTACCTGAATTCATTTAGCAAGAAAAACAACGTGGATACATGGTACTTAAACAAATAAGAGCCTTTGCAACCAATTCAGTCTTTTCCTTGGGTAATACCCACTCCATCAAAAGTAATACAATGCAACCAATGTAGTTCAACAAATATTAACTTTTAGAATCAATTCAGTCTTTTCTATAAGCTAAAACTTAAAACCACTGAAACAAAATTGATGTGATGCTATGATGGGCCGATGGTTTACTTATGAAGAAAAAAATGACTGATATCCACAAGAAAAGTGGTTTTTAAGCATCCCAATGGTCCTCAACCATCCAAGGGTTGCAAAAAACATCTAATTAGACCACTTCTAATGTTTTTCCAGTATTTCCTTTAAATATCGAAATCAAAGTTTCCCACTCAAACATCAACTTAGAATTAAAAAGGAAGGACAGATAGTGTTCCAATTTATCTCTTGCTTGCTTATTAAAAATGCATAAAGACTACACAACCAAATTCTCATTTTGACGCTGAGAAAAGATAATGAATCAGGAAAATGCAGAAAAGCTATGGACAGCATACGGTTGGGCAGAATGGATGCGTGTGTCGACTTGAGTTCGAAGAGCAATCAACATCAGCATCACCAGCGTAGGCAACAATATCTGAAAGAGAATGGTAAACAGTAAATATATTTATATACAAGTGGAAATCGTAAATTTTTCAGGTCACATTTTCTGCCTTCTTTACAAACTACAAAACCCAAGAGAGTAAATGAAATGTATGATATCACTGCTATATACATACTATCGTGAAATTTCCAGAAGGTCCCCAAAGGCTAAGTAATTATTCAAATGAAATAATATTAAATAAAAAAACGAGGAGTTTTACGGGTGCCTCCAGAAACTAATATTCTCAGATTTTTATTATAATAATGGCACCAAAAAAAAAAAAAAAAAAAAAAAAAATTCAAACCTCAAGGGTACCTAAAGTAATGCAGGTAATGTCAAAACCAGAAGGGTAATTCAACAAATTTACTAAACCTTAAGGAAATCTTCCAATAGTAGTTATCTATGAAAAATCACATCATCGCAATTTGATATTGGGTACACATTTCCCAAATATACAAGCATAAAAGCTAATGGTGGATGAACCAACACAAGTTTCCAATAATCAATAAGTAATCCTTGAATTCTTAAGTCTAGTAGCTATGTCTCCAAATATTTTAGGATATACCACAATGTCCAATAAAAGAGGAAAGGAGTCATGCATGCAAGTTTCCAGGCAAGCGTATTGAAAAAGGCCTCAAATACACAGTGGACACACCAAACCTATTCGCAGACTATTCCCACCATTTTCAATTGATGGATTTTTATATTCTAAACGAACGATCAATGTAACAATATTACATAGCCTGAAAGAAGAATATAAAATAGCATCTCTTCGTATTTAACATTTTCACATTTCATAAGTGTGTTCCACGCTTGAATGAGATGTACTAAGACACACCTAAGGGGCAGGTAAACTCCTATCATCTTAGCGTTCCTTGAGACTTTTTATATATTAAAGAGGATTTGTAAGGTTATACTATGCATAAGTTCCCACATCCTCATCGAACACCAAAAATCCTTAAATACAAAAACAGAATGGCAAAGAACAACCAAAACTCAAAAGAAGGTAACAACGGACTTCAATCGTAATTTTCATTTGAAAAAAATATAAAACATTTTTCTTAAAAAAAAACTGGCAAATTCAAAAGGTGTTAAAAGTGCAAAAATAATAGCCAAGTTCAAGCAAAATGGTTAAAATAATGATATTAGCAGGGTAGTAGATAAGCGTTTATTACATTTCCTAAATCGGTTGATATTTAGGGGTGCATGCCAAAATCAAGCATCGATCATGTAATTAATGTATGTTTTAACTAATTCTTTCCGTTTTCGGCTCCTTCAACACGACAATTCCAAAGAAAATCGCAGATGATCAAACTTTCATGTACCTAACACTTAACAATTAACTATATCAACAAATTCTAAGTCTAAAAACAAAACGGCAAATAAATAAATCAAATAATGCCTAATATTTTCACTTTACAAAGAGATTAGAGTGATGAATCAAAAATTCAGCAGAAGTAACATAATCACCATTTCAACACAAATTCAACTAAAATACGCGGACAATTCACAAAAAAAAAAAATTAAAATAATTTAAAATAGAATAAAGAGCAAAATAATATACTAGTAGTAACAAATTTCAATAGAAATTTACTGTATAAAAAAAATAAAACAGGACAAATTTTCAGCTTCAGTAGAAATTAAATGAAGATGATCAAAGTCACATGCACTGAACACTAAGAATAGTCAACTGTATCATCAAAATTCAAATAAACAACAACAAAATAAAATAAAAATAATTAAAATAAAACAACGAATTTCAGTAGAAATTTCAAAAAAAAAAAAAAAAAGTAAATGAAGAATAAAAACCTCAGCAAAAGTGACGTAAGGATGACGAATTTTGAGGAGCCAATTCTTACGAAGCATGGCCTTAAACTGCCGCGAAGAATCCCCCATTTTCGCCGGGAAAATGGAGAAAAAAACCCTAATTTTAGAGAGAGAAAGTGATCGGAAAAGCAAGCATGGGAGTGTAGTAAGGAGAGAGAAAGTAAGTTTTTGGTTTGAAGATTAATAAAGAAAAGCGACGAAGAAAGAGGTGGCGGGCGGATGGCGTAGTTGAGTAGAATAAAATGCAAACAAGTGTTGAGCTTATTTTTCTTTATTTTATGCCACGGATTTTTCATTCCAAATTTTAATTTTATTACCGGAAAAATATTATTTATTTATTGTTCGATTATGTTTTGTTTGTGTTTTTTTTAATTCGATAGAGTTGTCGTTTTCATAGGATAACATAGTTGGGGAATTTATCTCGTTGAATACTTGAATATGGTGTTCTTATTTTTGTTTATTGTTGTTGGACTTGTGGTGGGGACATTTATTCTTTGCTAATTTTACAAGCAATATTTTGTATAATACTCCTTATTTTATTACCACCCTTATCCATTCGGACAAGCAGAACTGATAAAAATTGATACTCACTCTGTTTCATTTTATTCTTTACCTTTCATGTTTGTCAATGCAAATTTTTTAATACTTATATCTTTAATTTTGTATTTGTAAAAATTATAAAAACTTGATATTCTAGTAAAATAAATCAACGCGAATCAAGTAAGATCCCGTATAACTATATTTTTACTTACATAATACATATAAAGCACAAACAATGGTCAAACATGGTTAATGAATTGTGCACAAGTCAAAACGCAAAGAATAATTTGAAATGGAGGGAGTATAATATAACAACGTAAATGTTACGGTGGTTGACACAATATAACTATTTTAGGGAGACTAATTTGGACTAGATGCGAATATACTATATGCTTAAGTGCTTAACTATACCGAATAATATTTAGGAATTCTTTGCATATTTTATTGGTCTTTTATCCAAAAAAAAAATAATACATTAGATACACTATGAAGTATAGTAATTTATTGGGAAGCCATTTGAGAAACGACTACCAAAGTTTTATTAACTAAATATATGATTATATTTCATCCATTTTTATCACATTAATTTTTGGGAACTTTTAAAAATATTATATTAATTTATAAAAAAATAAATTATAGTAAACAAATTTTTATTACATTTTCTCACAATAATTCTAGAACATGGTTATAAAAATAAAAAATAATACTAAAAATATATTAGAAAAATTCATGAAAGCGTCTTTTAATTATCGATAATGATTGCAGGAGAATTGAATATTACTAATTGAGCTCCATTATGTGTATAATTAGAAATTTTGGTAGTCGTTTTTCATACGACCGCCTAAGAATTTTCACACTATAGCCTAGTGGTTTGCTACTTTCAATTTTGTGTTCTTTTTGTTCATTTTCTTTTTTACATCTTTAATAACCTTAATGGTCTACCATTTTTACTATTTAAAGAAATTTGGCCCGGGCAATGCCCCGGGTCGACTACAATTATCAAATATGTTTTTACTTAATTTTCATAATTTGTTTTTCGTTTAGTGTGAAATTAGATTGCAGAGATTGTAACTTGTAATGTGATAAGTTATTAATTAAAAAAGCAAAACAATTATAAATGACTTGGGATAAAAAAAAAATAAAAAAAAACAATGTTATAGTTTTGGTGCAAATGAATAAGCGATACAAATCAAGAGCTCATAACATATGATTACAAGACCTTATTTATTTTCCATTACTTTGAAATATTAAACATCAAATTTATTATGGATTGGTGGTTAAAATTTTATATTTCGTTTCCTAATAGCTAGGTTTGTATTTTTATTTGTACATGAGACTCTTGTAAACAGTGACTTGTGTCACGGTCATTGGCGAGCGTCACATGGCATAATTTCGTTGACAACGACTCCTTTTAATATATTGTACGTTGATTAGTTGTCCACACTCTCCGTTATCACTCCGCTCCTCATAGTACTAAGCTTTGATGATGCATGTTTCATACTTTATAAAATAAGTTTATCATCAACTAATTTTATGCGATAGTGCGTGGATAATTTTGTGTTGTTGAGTTTTAAAGTTTAAATTATATCCTAATAGATTTATAAAGAAGTATTGGAAAAGAGACTTGTTTAAAAATGTTAAAAAAAAAAAAAAAAAATTATTGTTAATGTACATGAATGGAAATTAACACCGGAGTAGTTACTATAAATATTGTGAATTACTAAATTTGTACTATATTGGGCTCTTTTTTTCTATTTTCTACAAAATACTTTTTAGTGATAAAGCGATATTTACCTTGATAAACCTGTCGTCTAATATATAGGAAAAATTAATGAAATAAATCTCAACTTTTAACAATTGTCTAATTAAAGGTCCACCTTTAATTTATTCAAATTTGAACCTACCTTTTGTTCCGAATTTTCAATTTAGACCCAATACTAGGTTTTAGTAACTTACTAATTTTGACCAAACATCATCACCCTTAAACCCAATATAAGTCCATAACCACCCTCCACTAGCAACACCAGGTTGACACCAATAACAACATAGCCACCATTCATCTAATGAAAGCAACCACCATATTCGAAACCACAAATCAATCCTTAATCAACTACCTACAAAGGCCCAAATTTACCACCGCCATCACCATCTCGACCCCAAATCAACCAATACGATATTTGTCGGGTTTGTGCTTAGTGTTTATCTGGGTAAAGGCTAAGGAGAGTGTCAAATTGTTGTTGGTTGACTAGAGGTGGGTGAGGTTGTTGGTGGCGCTATCGCGTTTTATTGATTTAATTTAATGGTACTATGGAAAAAATTGTGAGAAACTAACACTCTAATACTACATATATTTTATTCATGTTGTGTCTCCTCACGTCCGCACTCAAGTCCCAATCTAGACACAATCTCAGAGTCTCAATTTTTTTTGGTTTTTCAGAGCATTTTGGGTAAGTCATGTGACATAAAACTTGAAAAAAAAAATCGAAAATCAAATTATATATCTCAATATTTTGCTTTTGTAACACCTATCTTCGACCCTTGGTTTTTCATCCCCAAAGTATCATTTAGGAAATTCCTTGTTTCTCAAGTTGAAAAACATAAGAAACAAAAAAAAAATAGCTAAATAAGTTAAACTTGTTATAGAAAAAGGGCTTAATAGAGAGTATTTGTGGAAGAGAATAAACCTGCCTTCTTATTCAGTACCAAAGTATATATATACAAGCATTAAGGGTTTCCTGTAGAATAAACCCTAGTATCCATAATATTCTAGATCATATCTAAGGGGTATAATGGACATCCATAAAATAATAATATTTTATAACACTCCCCCTTGGATGTCCATTATAAAGCAAATATACATCATTTTATAATGCGCATGTGCAATGCTGCCTCATTAAAAACCTTAACAGGAAAACCCAGTGGGAAAAACCATAGCTAAGGGAAAAAGAGTACAGCGCGCATTGACTCCCCCTCATGATATTATCCGTTGCGATCCTTGAGATGACGCAACCCTATTTGATGAACTAATTTCCTGAATGTAGCAGTAGGAAGCGCCTTGGTAAATAGATTTGCTAAATTTTCGCTTGAACGAATCTGTTGGACACTAATCTCGCTATTCTTCTGAAGGTCATGGGTGAAGAAAAACTTTGGCAAAATATGCTTCGTCCTGTCACCTTTAATGTACCCTTCCTTGAGTTGTGCAATACAGGCTGCATTGTCTTCATATAATGTAGTCGGAGCTTGTTTTCCACATAAACGACCACAATCTTCTTGTATGTGCTGAATTAGAGACCTTAGCCATACACATTCTCGACTAGCCTCATGAATTGCTAAAATTTCTGCATGATTAGAAGAAGTAGCAGCAATGGTTTGTTTCATGGAACGCCAAGAGATTGCGGTACCACCATATGTAAATACATATCCAGTTTGTGATCGAGCAACATGAGGATCTGATAAATACCCTGCATCTGCAAAACCAACTAATTCTTCTTTGGAGGTGTTAGAAAAGAACAAACCTTTATCTTTCGTACCTTGTAGATAGCAAAATATATGCTTAACCCCATTCCAATGCCTTCGGGTAGGACATGAGCTAAACCTTGCTAATAGATTGATAGAGAATGATATGTCGGGTCTTGTGTGACTAGCAAGGTACATCAATGCTCCTATTGCACTTAGATATGGTACTTCAGGACCAAGAATCTCTTCATCATTTTCCCGAGGGCGAAAAGGATCTTTATCAACATCTAGTGATCTTACAACCATTGGGCTAGTTAACGGATGTGCTTTATCCATATAAAATCTTCTGAGCACCTTCTCTGTGTATGTAGTTTGATGCACAAGGATTCCTTCTTTTAGGTGCTCAATTTGTAGCCCTAAACAAAATTTTGTCTTACCAAGATCTTTCATTTCAAACTCTTTTTTCAAGTATTCCACTGTTATCAATGATATTCAAATCATCAACATAGACAGCAATAATCACAAAACCTAACCAAATTTCTTATGAAAATACAAGGACTAATAGGGTTTTTATAATTTTCTTCAAAAAATATCACTAGGCGATTTGTACCACATACGCCCTAATTGTTTCAATCCATAAAGGGATCTATTTAACTTAATACAATGTTGTTCTACCAGTTGCTTCAGGCAACTTGAAACCTTCCGGGAGTTTCATGTATATATCACTATCAAGTGGGCCGTATAAGTAAGCTGTTACAACATCCATTAGTCGTAAATCAAGTCCATGTCTTACTGCCAGACTAATTAAGAATCTGAAAGTAGTTGCATCCACCACAGGAGAATATGTCTCCTCAAAATCAATACCAAGTCTTTGTGAGAATCCTTGTGAAACTAAACGTGCTTTGTGTCTCACAATTTCACCCTTTTCATTTCTTTTCTGCACAAAGATATATCCCACTGGTTTTACACCTTCGTTATACGAATACTGGCCAAAAACTTCTCTCTTTGCAAGTGATTTCAATTCTCATCAATTGCTTTTTCCATTTTGGCCAATCATCTCTTTTCCTACATTCTTCAATGGACTTAGGCTCATGATCCTCTTTTTCATTCATAACATCAAGTGCTACATTATATGCAAACACATCATCGACGTCGATTTCATTTCGGTTCCAAGTTAATCTAGACATGACATGATCTGTTGAGATTTCTTTATTTTCAGGTACTTGAGGTTCTTCTAGAACACTATCATTTGTCATGTCTATGGTCTCTTCTGGAGATCCTTCACTTATTGCTTCCTCAATCTGGCCATTACTTATCATTGCTCCTTTTCTTTTCCGAGGATTCTTATCTTTGGAACCTACTGGTCTACCACGCTTCAGGCGTGCCTTAGACTCATGAGATTGTCCTTCAGGGACATCAATCTTGATAGGAGCATTTACAGCTGGTATATGTGACTTAGTTACTCTATTTAGGTCAGTAAATGCGTCTGGCAATTGATTTGCTAAGCTTTGTAAATTAATTATCTTTTGGACTTCCAATTCACATTGTTTAGTGCGAGGATCAAGGTGGTTTAATGATGATTCATTCCAACTAATTTCATTTTCCAGCTGCTTGTTCTCTCCCCCTAATGCTGGGAAAACTAACTCGTTAAAGTGACAATCTGCAAAACGAGCAGTAAATAGATCACCTGTTAATGGCTCTAGGTATCTAATTATTGATGGGGATTCAAACCCGACATATATGCCCAGCCTCCTTTGAGGACCCATCTTAGAGCGTTGTGGTGGAGCAATTGGAACATACACGTACTAATTGTTACAGGAATTGTTTTGAAAAGATTATGGCACCCTCCTATCACCCTTTAAAAAGAATTTGAAAAATAACATGTCATGAATCAAACCCATGACCTCAAAGTTAAACATCAAGCGTTATCCATTGAGATATGAGTGTTATAGTCTCATATGCAATAACTCTTCAACTATTTTGCTCTATCTGAAATTATTTTGCTGATCTAACGTATTTTTGCTAAACTGAAATTATTTTGCTGAATCATTAACAATTGATTAAGATTGAAAACTGATTTTTGCTGAATTGAACTTATTTTTACTGATCTGAACTATTTTTGCTGAACTGAACTTATTTTGTGGGAAAATAAGTAAAAATAAGACGAGGAGAACGGGCCTAAATCATATTATATTACACATTAAATCAAAATTTATTATTTGTTTAAATTAATTTACATGTTATAAATCATATGCCCGGGCATCGCCCAGGCCAACAACTAGTTGATGATCAAAAGTGGAATCGGTGAAAAGCAAGTGCAATAACTACGAAAAAAACAGAGGAAGTGTAATAAATGATAACTAGTACTCAATGCTATAAAAAGAAATAAAAATAAAAAGTTTTTGATCCAAGTACAGTGTAAAAAATAATGGATCAGAATGAAATGAGGAAAAATTGAATAGAAAAATGTAGATATAATTGGATAAGAATGAAAAGAGGTCATACAGTCAAGAACACTAAAGCCAACTGCAAAATCGGAATAGTGTTTACACCCAGCTCCAAATCATTAAGATAAGGACCATCGACATATAATCGATTTGACATCAGGAAACCCTGAGAAAAGCCCATTGTGATTAAGTACGATACTGTAGTCAATAAATTGGGACCTTGACTGTGAAATACCACTGCTCCTCTGATTTTGGGATTTGAGCAATTCCTGAAAATGAGTTAAAACAATTCCAAAATCTCACTGAAAAACAAGCAGAGATTTAAACCTCACAATCCAGCAAGGAATCAGTAGTGAAGAACTCAAAAACAGCAGCAATAAAGTTAGAGCAAACTCAGGCAATTAATACACAGGAAAACCAAATCATTTTTAATAAAACAAACAATAGATACCTCCCCTCATGACAAGAACAAAAAATGAGAATATCCTTTTTACACTGATATAGACAAACTATATTAACAGAACACTCAATGGCCAACATGATTCACTTGAAAAATTAAAAATAGACACTACAAATGAACTTGAAAAAATAACTTTTTTCTTCAAACAAACACTATACACAATAGTTTAAAAGAATAGAGAATGCGTGGATACTGATAAGTTGGCCTCCCGTTACCAAGTATTTTCTAAACAGAAGAAAACCACATTTACAGAATGTCTAATTGAACAAGCATTCGAGAAAAGAAAAAGAAAAAAAAAACTCAGTCTCTTGATTACAGGTTCCATAGGAATCTGAGCAAATGTAAGTTTCAGTTCCAATTCATCCCTGTAGAGTTTAGCACCATCTGCAAGAAAGTAACATACAAAATCAATAAAAAGTGTTCATGAAGAATGTAATCTTTTAGATCAAAAATGTAATGAAGTTTGCAAACATGATATTCGAAACAAAAACACAGCAAAAACATAGAATGAAAATCAGATACTAAAAAAGACAAAGCCAATGGGATCAAGCTGTCCCAGCTGCATCTTCAATATTTGATGGATAGGGAAGTTTTTGTCTGAAACAACAAAATAGTGGTCACAAAACCATGTTTATCCACACAAGCTTTAAATGTAACAGGCCACCCTAACGCCTACAGAAACACCACAAAGTTCAACTCGAATCCACACTGCACAAGATACAAGTAAAAGATGAGAAGAACACAAGCTCTAAAAATTGTATAAAGAACCACTAGAAATCCTAGGCACATAGTTACTCATCCAAGGGGTTGGTAGCACAAAAGACTTTTATTATCTGCAGTTAGGAGCTTCGAGATCACAAAGAAATATGATATACGAAAGACCAAAAGTGGGACAAAATAATTAACTTCAAAGACAGCCACACAACTGAAGTGCAGACACTACAGACAACAAGGCATGGCAACAACTTTTAAGAGATGAATTAAATCACTCATAACAGAAGGAAATAAAGAAAAAGGTATTTCTGTGTCAATATTGAAATCCTACCAAAAAAAAATTAGCCATGATCTTCCGAAAAATAACCATTTTTCTTCTCCAAATCCCTATTTATGTTTCCCATCCCAGCCTATATGGTCATTCACCTTAATAAGGAATCTACGCTTTGTTTCGTTTGACTTCGTAAGTTAATTTTTCGAAGAAGGGAGTCATACGTTAAAATTACATTCCACATTCATTCTACTGATATATTTCAACCCACATATTAAGTAGAAGTAACAACATAAAGAATAATCGATGTAGCAAATCCAATTTCAGCCAAACAGCATGTTAACTTGGTATTTTTTGCAGAAGGTAGACGGAAAGGATTACACAGCAAATGAGCCATTATGTTGTTGTTTTTTTTTTTTTTATGTATATTAGGTGTCTATGGCAGAAGCCTAAAGGTGAAGTAATGCAAACCTTCGCAAGGGAAGCAATGACAGCATTGATAATTGTTCTGTCTCCTTGAGTTGGTACAAAAGCCAATACTCATTCTTCAAAAAGAACTCCAAATTTGTCAAGGTTGTGATTCATCCCTTTACCAACCTCTAATAGCATATCTTTCGTAGAACCTGAATTATTTAGCAGAAAAAACAACGTGGATAACATGAGTACTTAAAACAAATAAGAGCCCTTTGCAACCAATTCATCTTTTCCTTGGGTAATACCCACTCCATCAAAGTAATACAATGCACCACAATGTAGTTCAACAATATACTTTAGAATCAATGGTCTTTTTTAGAAAAAATTAAAAACACGAACACAAATGATGTGATGATTGATGGGGCCGATGGTTACTTATGAAGAAAAAAAATGACTGTATCCACAAGAAAAGTGGTTTTAAGCATCCCAATGGTCCTAACATCCAAGGTGCAAAAACATCAATGAGACCACCTTCTAATGTTTTTCCAGTATTCCTTTAAATATCGAATCAAAGTTTCCCACTAAACAACATCAACTTAGAATTACAAAGGAAGGACAGATAGTTGTCCAATTATCTCTTGCTTGCTATTAAAAATGCATAAAGACTACAACCAAATTCTCATTTGACGCTGAGAAAGATAATGCATCAGGAAATGCAGAAAAGCTATGGACGCATAAGGTTGGGCAGAATGGATGCGTGTTCGACTTGAGTTCGAAGAGCAATCACACATCAGCATCACCAGCGTAGGCAACAATATCTGAAAGAATGGTAAACAGTAAATATTAGATATACAAGTGGAAATCGTAAATTTTCAGGTCACATTTTCTGCCTTCTTTACAAACTACAAACCAAGAGAGGTAAATGAAATGTATGATATCACTGCTATATACATACTATCGTGAAATTTCCAGAAGGTCCCCAAAGGCTAAGTAATTATTCAAATGAAAAAATATTAAATAAAAAAACGAGGAGTTTTAACGGGTGCCTCCAGAACTAATATTCTCAGATTTTATTATAATAATGGGCACCAAAAAAAAAAAAAAAAAAAAACCTCAAACTCAAGGGTACCTAAAGTAATGCAGAATGTCAAAACCAGACGGGTAATTCAACAAATTACTAACCTAAGGAAATCTTCCATAGTAGTTATTATGAAAAATCACATCATCGCAATTTGATATTGGTACACATTTCCCAAATATACACGCTAAAAGCAATGGTGGAGGAGACCAACACAAGGTTCCAATAAATCAAATAAAGTAATCACTTGAATTTTAAGTCTAGTAGCGTATGTCTCCAAATTATTTAGGTATATACCATCAATGTCCAATAAAGAGGAAAGAGTCATGCATGCAAGTTTCCAGGCAGCGTATTGAAAAAGGCCTCAAATACACAGTGGACACACAAACCCTATTCGCAGAATATCACCACCATTTCAATGAGGATTTTTATATTCTAAGAAACGATCATGTAACAATATTACAGCCTGAAAGAAGAATATAAATAGCATTCCTTCTTGATTTAACATTTCCACATTTCATAAGTGTGTTCACGCTTGAATGAGATGTACTAAGACACACCTAAGGGGCAGTAAACTCCTATCATCTTAGGTTCCTTGAGACTTTTATATATTAAAGAGGATTTGTAAGGTTATACTATGCATAAGTTCCCACATCCTCATCGAACACCAAAAATCCTTAATACAAAAAAACGAATGGCAAGAACAACCAAAATCAAAAGAAGGTAACAACGGACTTCAATGTAATTTCATGAAAAAATATAAAACATTTTCTTAAAAAAAAAAACTGGCAAATTCAAAGGTGGTTAAAAGTGCAAAATAATAGCCAAGTTTCAAAGCAAAATGGTTAAATAATGATATTAGCAGGGTAGTAGATAGACGTTATTACATTTCCTAAATCGGTTTGATATTTAGGGGTGCATGCCAAATCAAGCATCGATCATGTAATTAATGTATGTTTTTAACTAATTCTTCCGTTTTCGCTCCTTCAACAACGACACATTCCAAAGAAAATCGAGATGATCAAACTTTCAGGTACCTAACACTTAACAATTAACTATATCAACAAATTCTAAGTCTAAAACAAAACGGCAAAATAAATAATCAAATAATGCCTATATTCACTTTACAAAGAGATTAGAGTGATGAATCAAAAATTCAGAGAAGTAACACATCACCATTTCAACACAAATTCAACTAAAATACGCGGACAATTCACAAAAAAAAAAATTAAAAATAATTAAAATAGATACAGAGCAAAATAATATACTAGTAGTAACAAATTTCAAAGAATTTACTGTATAAAAAATAAAACAGGACAAATTTTCAGCTTCGTAGGAAATTAAATGAAGATGATCAAAGTCACATGCAACTGAACACTAAGAATAGTCAACTGTATCATCAAAAATTCAAATACAAAACACAAATAAAATAAAAATAATTAAAAAAAAAAACGAATTTCAGTAGAATTTCAAAAAAAAAAAAAAAAGTAAATGAGAATAAAAACCTCAGCAAAAGTGACGTAAGGATGGACGAATTTGAGGAGCCAATTCTACGAAGCATGGCCTTAAACTGCGCGAAGAATCCCCCATTTCGCCGGGAAAGGAGAAAAAACCCTATTTAGAGAGAAAAGTGATCGGAAAAGCAAGCATGGGAGTGTAGTAAGGAGAGAAAAGTAAGTTTTTGGTTTGAAGATAATAAAGAAAAGCGACGAAGAAAGAGGTGGCGGGCGGATGCGTAAGTGAGTAGAATAAAATGCACAACAGTGTTGAGCTTATTTTCTTTATTTTATGCCCACGGATTTTTCATTCCAAATTTTAATTTATTACCGGAAAAAATATTTATTTATTGTTCGATTATGTTTTGTTTGTGTTTTTTTTAATCGATAGAGTTGTCGTTTCATAGGATAACATAGTTGGGAATTATCTCGTTGAATACTTGAATATGGTGTTCTTATTTTTGTTATTGTTGTTGGCTTGTGGTGGGGACATTTATTCTTTGCTAATTTTACAAGCATATTTTGTATATACTCCTTATTTATTACCACCCTTCATTCGGACAAGCAGAAACTGAAAAAATTGATACTCACTCTGTTTTTTATCTTATACTTTGTTTGTCAATGCAATTTTTTAGACTTATATCTTAATTTTGTATTGTAAAAATTTAAAAACTGATATTCTAGTAAAATAAATCACGCGAATCAAGTAAGATCCCGATAAATATATTTTTACTACATATACATATAAAGCACAAACAATGGTCAAACATGGTTAATGAATTGTGCCAAGTCAAAACGCAAGAATAATTTGAAGAGGAGGAGTATAATATAACAAGTAAATGTTACGGTGGTTGACACAATATAAACTGTTTAGGAGACTAATTTGGACTAGATGGAATATACTATATGCTTAAGTCTTAACTATACCGAATAATATTTAGGAATTCTTTGCATATTTTTTGGTCTTTTATCAAAAAAAAATAATAATTAGATACACTGGTATAGTATAGTTTAAATTTATGGGAAGCCATTTGAGAAACGACTACCAAGTTTTATTAACTAAATATTGATTATATTTATCCATTTTTATACATTAATTTTTGGGAACTTTAAAAATTATATTATTTATAAAAAAATAAAATTAGTAAACAAATTTTTATACATTTTCTCACAATAATTCTAGAACATGGTATAAAAATAAAAAATAATACTAAAAAATATTAGAAAAATTCATGAAAGCGTCTTTTAATTATCGAAATGATTGCAGGAGAATTGAATATTACTAATTGAGCTCCATTATGTGTATAATTAGAATTTGGTAGTCGTTTTTCATACGACCGCCTAAGAATTTCACACTATAGCTAGTGGTTTGTATTTCAATTTTGTGTTCTTTTTGTTCATTTCTTTTTTACATCTTTAATAACCTTAATGGTCTACCATTTACTATTTAAAGAAATTTGGCCCGGGCAATGCCCGGGTCGACTACAATTATCAAATAGTTGTTACTTAATTTATAATTTGTTTTTCGTTTAGTGTGAATTAGATTCAGAGTGTAACTTGTAATGTATAAGTATTAATTAAAAAAGACAAAAATTTATAAATGAATTGGGATAAAAAAAAAATAAAAAAAAACATGTATAGTTTTGGTGCAAATGAATAGCGATACAACAAAGAGATCATAAAATATGATACAAGACCTTATTTTATTTCCATTTCTTTGAAATATTAAACATCAAATTTATATGGATTGGTGGTTAAATTTTATTTCGTTTCCTAATAGCTAGGTTTGATTTTTATTTGTACATGAGACTCTGAAACAGTGACTTGTGTCACGGTCATTGGCGAGCGTCACATGGCATAATTTTCGTTGACAACGACTCCTTTTAATATATTGTACGTTGATTGTTGTCCACACTCTCCGTTATCACTCCGCTCCCATAGTACTAAGTTTGATGATGCATGTTTCATACTTTATAAAATAAGTTTATCATCAACTAATTTATGCGTAGTGCGTGATAATTTTGTGTTTTGGGTTTTTAAAGTTTAAATTATATCCTATAGATTTATAAAGAAGTATTGGAAAAGAGAGCTTGTTTAAAATGTTAAAAACAAAAAAAAAAACAAATTATTGTTATGTACAATGAAATAACACCGGAGTAGTTACTATAATATTGTGATTACTAAATTGTACTATATTGGGCTCTTTTTTTCTATTTTCTACAAAAACTTTTTAGTGATAAAGCGATATTTACCTTGATAACCTGTGTCTAATATATAGGAAAAATTAATGAAATAAATCTCAACTTTTAACAATGTATACAAGGTCCACCTTTAATTTATTCAAATTTGAACCTACTTTTGTTCGATTTTCAATTTAGACCCAATACTAGGGTTTAGTAACTTACTAATTTTGACCAAACACATCACCCTTAAAACCCAATATAGTCCATAACCACCCTCCACTAGCAACACAGGTTGACACCAATAACACACTAGCCACCATTCATCTAATGAAAGCAACCACCATATTCGAACCACATCAATCCTTAATTCAACTACCTACACAAGGCCCAAATTTACCACACGCCATCACCATCTCGACCCAATCAACCAATACGATATTTGTCGGGTTTGTGCTTAGTGTTTATCTGGGTAAAGGCTAAGGAGAGTGTCAAATTGTTGTGGTTGACTAGAGGTGGGTGAGGTTGTTGGTGGCGCTATCGCGTTTATTGATTTAATTTAATGGTTACTATGGAAAAAATGTGAGAAACTAACACTCTAATACTACTATATTTATTCATGTTGTGTCTCCTACGTCCGCACTCAAGTCCCAATCTAACACAATCTCGAGTTCTCAATTTTTTTGGTTTTTCAGAGCATTTTGGGTAAGTCATGTGACATAAAACTTGAAAAAAAAAATCGAAAATCAAATATATATCTCAATTATTTGCTTTAACACCTATCTTCGACCCTTGGTTTTTATCCCCAAAGTATCATTTAGGAAATCCTTGTTCTCAAGTTGAAAAACATAAGAAACAAAAAAATAGCTAAATAAGTTAAACCGTTATAGAAAAGGGCTTAATAGAGGTATTTTGTGGAAGAGAATAAACCTGCCTTCTTATTCAGTACCAAAGTATATATATACAAGCATTAAGGGTTTCCGTGAGAATAACCCTAGTATCCATAATATTCTAGATCATATCTAAGGGGTATAATGGACATCCATAAAATATAATATTTAACACTCCCCTTGGATGTCCATTATAAAGCAAATATACATCATTTTATAATGCGCATGGCAATGTGCTCATTAAAAACCTTAACAGGAAAACCCAGTGGAAAAAACCATAGCTAGGGAAAAAGAGTACAGCGCGCATTGACTCCCCCTCATGATATTATCCGTTGCGATCCTTGAGATGACGCAACCTATTGATGAACTATTTCCTGAATGTAGCAGTAGGAAGCGCCTTGGTAAATAGATTTGCTAAATTTCGCTTGAACGAATCTGTTGGACACTATCTCGCTATTCTTCTGAAGGTCATGGGTGAAGAAAAACTTTGGCAAAATATGCTTCGTCCTGTCGCCTTTAATGTACCCTTCCTGAGTTGTGCAATACAAGGCTGCATTGTCTTCATAAATGTAGTCGGAGCTTGTTTTCCACATAAACGACCACAATCTTCTTGTAGTGTTAATTAGAGACCTTAGCCATACACATTCTCGACAGCCTCATGAATTGCTAAAATTATGCATGATTGAAGAAGTAGAGCAATGGTTTGTTCATGGAACGCCCAAGAGATTGCGGGGACACCACATATTAAATAACATATCCAGTTTGTAATCGAGCAACATGAGGATCGATAAATACCCTGATCTGCAAACTAACTAATTCTTCTTTGGAGGTGTGTAGAAAAGAACAAACCTTTATCTTCGTACCTTGTAGATAGCAAAATATATGCTTAACCCCATTCCAATGCTTCGGTGGACATGAGCTAAACCTGCTATAGATTGATAGAGAATGATATGTCGGGTCTTGTGTGACTAGCAAGGTACATCAATGTCCTATTGCACTTAGATATGGTACTCAGGACCAAGAATATCTTCATCATTTTTCGAGGGCGAAAAGATCTTATCAACATCTAGTGATCTTACAAACCATTGGGCTAGTTAACGGATGTGCTTTATCTATATAAATCTTCTGAGCACCTTCTCTGTGTATGTAGTTGATGCACAAGGATTCCTTCTTTTAGGTGCTCAATTTGTAGCCCTAAACAAAATTTTGTCTTACCAAGATCTTTCATTTCAAACTCTTTTTTAAGTATTCCACTGTTATTGAAATCTCTTTGAGTTCCAATGATATTCAAATCATCAACATAGACAGCAATAACACAAAACCTAACCAAATTTCTTATGAAAATACAAGGATAATAGGGTCTTTTATAATTTTCTTCAAAAAATATACTAGGCGAGTACCACATACGCCCTAATTGTTTCAATCCATAAAGGGATCTATTAACTTAATACAATGTTGTTCTCGAGAAAGCGAACCAGTTGCTTCAGGCAACTTGAAACCTTCCGGGAGTTTCATGTATATATCACTATCCAGTGGGCCGTATAGTAAGCTGTTACAACATCCATAGTCATAATCAAGTCATAGTCTTACTGCCAGACTAATTAGAATCTGAAAAGTTGCATCCACCACGGGAGAATATGTCTCCTCAAAATCAATACTAAGTCTTTGTGGAGAATCCTTGTGAAACTAAACGTGCTTTGTGTCTCACAAATTTCACCCTTGTCATTTCTTTTCTGCACAAAGACCATTATATCCCACTGGTTTTACACCTTCAGTTATACGAATACTGGCCAAATACTTCTCTCTTTGCAAGTGATTTCAATTCTGCATCAATTGCTTTTTCCATTTTGGCCAATCATCTCTTTTCCTACATTCTTCATGGACTTAGGCTCATGATCCCTTTTTCATTCATAACATCAAGTGCTACATTATATGCAAAAACATCATCAACGTCGATTTCATTTGTTCCAAGTTAATCTAGACATGACCTGATCTGTTGAGATTCTTTATTTTCAGGTACTTGAGGTTCTTCTAGAACACTATCATTGTTCATGTATAGGTCTCTTCTGGAGATCCTTCATTATGCTTCCTCAATTGGCCATTACTTTCATTGCTCCTTTTCTTCCGAGAATTCTTACCTTGGAACCTACTGGTCTACCACGCTTCAGGCATGCCTTAGACTCATGAGATGTCTTCAGGGACTCAATCTTGATAGGAGCATTTCAGCTGGTATATGTGACTTAGTACTCTATTTAGGTGCAGTAAAGGTTTGACAATTGATTTGCTAAGCTTTGTAAATTAATATCTTTTGGACTTCCAATTCACTTGTTGTGCGAGGATCAAGGTGGTTTAATGATGATTCATTCCAACTAATTTCTTTTTCCAGCTGCTTGTTTCTCCCCCTAATGCTGGAAAAATACGCGTTAAAGTGACAATCTGCAAAACGAGCAATAAATAGATCACCTGTATGGCTCTAGGTCTAATTATGAGGGGATTCAAACCCGACATATATGCCAGCCTCCTTTGAGGACCCATCTTAGAGCGGTGTGGTGGAGAATTGGAACAAACAAACACATCCAAAATCTTCGATGGGAAATATCTGGGTCCTGACCACAAACCAATGTGATGGAGAAACATATGTTATTGGTTGGCCTGATGCGAATTAGTGCTACAGCATGTAAAATAGCATGTCCCCAAGTAGAAATCGTAGATCGAATTCATAAGTAATGGTCTAGCAATCAACTGAAGCGTTTAATTAGTGAGTCTGCAAGACCTTTGATGTATGAACATTGCTACAGGATGTTCAACCATTAATTCCAATCAGCCTACAATAATCATAATAAAGCTGTTGAAGTAAATCATCAACCATTATCAGACAGTATATTCTTAATAGGAAAATTGATGGGAAATTGTGCTCGTAATCTTATCAATTGAGCAAGTAATACCCTCGCAAAGACCAGGTTGCGGGGTGATAGTAAGGCCACATGTGGACCAATCTAGCGATGACGATTAACACATAAAAATATCTAAATGGTCCAATGGTGGATGTATTGGTCACACATATGTCTCCTTGTATACGTTCAAGAAAGAAATAATTCATAATTTATTTTCGACTGGTGATGGCCGAATGTCAACTTACCTTGGGAGCAAGCAGCCACAAGAATAATCATTTTGAAGAATCGCTGGCTCTTAAAGAATGCCATGTGAATTTCAATTTATTTCGCATTATGGATGAACCGGGATGGCCTAACCGGTCATGCCAAACTATAAAGTATTGTAAACTTCTGGTTAATAGCATATGTCTCAATAACATTAATCTTTGTGTAGTACAAGCCAGTGGAGAGTGCAGATAATCTCTCCAAAACCTGCTTAGTGCTTGGGTTATACTCGTAATTTGAAGAATTCATATTTCTTCACTTATGGTCTCAATATGGTATCCGTTTTGACGGATCTTTAAAACTCAATAAATTTCTTTGAGACTTAGGGGAGTACAAAGCATCAATAATTCGAATTTTGTTCCCATTGGCATCAATTATGTTGCTCTTTCGAAGCCTTCAATAATGTTGCACCCGGATTAGTATTCACACTTATATTATTCACATCATGAGAAAAAATACTCTTTTTTAAATTGTATGAGTGAGTTGCACTATCGCTTAGACATATTTCTTCACCATTTATTGTTAATGAGCTGGAGAGTCTTATGTTCTTCAAAATAAAATAAATAAAGTAAATAACATATCCTAAAATGTCAATATTCAAAGTAACTAAATAAGAGTTAAGGTAACAAAGTCTTAAAGCACAACAAACTATTGAACTAATCAAGTTCATGCATAAAATAACAAAGCCAAGTAAATAACATAAATTATTCTAGCTAAATTTGAATGTAAACTACTAAATCAATCTTTTATTGCTAATAGTCCATAATTATTTTGACTTAATTATTCCTTTCAGGGGTGGAAGAAATCTGACAACTCCAGGGAGTTAGTTGATCACCATTATCAAATCACCTTCGCCAT
>PYUH01000019.1:289265-312386 GCA_016808085.1 Suaeda aralocaspica
GCCATCTTCGTATACCAAGTTAGTCTCCACTTTCTTTCCTTTCTTTTTCAGAGACTGCTGATAAAGGTCAACAAGATGCTTTGGTGTACGACATATACGGGACCAGTGGCCCTTTCCCCCACAACGGTAGCACATAGTCTCACTTTTAGCCTTCTCATGCTTTTTACTACCATCCTCATTGTCCCACGTCCGGTGAGAATATGAGTTTTTGAAATGACCACCTCTACCTCTATATATCCACGACCTCTTCTGGCGGCCACGACTTCCACCACGACCTCGACCACTGCTGCTGGCAGGGCCTCTATTGTTAATTCGTATCCCATTGTGGGATGCACATTCACTTCAGGCAATGCAGTAGAGTCCAGTTGGCCGTATTCTGAATTTCATAAAACTCATCATTTTGTTCAGCCACTAGAAGACAGATATCAATCAGAATATTTTTTAAAGCCCTTTTCACGATATGTTTACTCATAAGAGATTATCCTTGTGAAAGTGGTAATGTCTTTTCCAACATATCCTCATCAGTTTATTTTTCTCCACATAATTTCAGTTTAGAAGTGATTCTAAACATGGCTGAGTTATACTTCACTATGATTAAAATCTGTAACTTAAATTAAGCCATTCATACGAGCTTGAGAGATAACATTTTTCTGGTGGTCGTACCTTTCTTTAAATTATTCCAAAGCACCTCTTTCACAGTTAAATATTCAGTCTTAAGGGCCTCATGAAGTGATGGCGAAGGAATATCATAGCTTTAGCTTGTCTTACTGTTTCTTGATTTCCTGCTTTGATAATTTTTCCAAGACCTTTGCATCTATGAATTTCACATCCATACCTAAGACAATAATTCTTTCCAGTAATATCAAGGGCCGCAAATTCAGTTTTGCTAGGTTTGACATAATTTACTATATCAAATTATATTGCAAATTAGGAACTATTTATAGTGTAATAAATGTATATATGTCACGAATTTACTGATAAATGAGTCAAGTAATCAACAATGAAAAATTTATAGTTTGAATATAACAAGTAAGCATTACCTACATATATATTGTATATACAATTGACAAACACTTACGAAGTCTGAGCCATACAATGCATGAATACACAATGACTAATATGTTCGTAAAACATACTACCATTATTAGTATCTTGAGGGTAGATTAGTCTTTGGTCTTTTGGGTTTATATACTCAATTGGGACTACTTTTTCACTACTCTCTCTAAAGCTTAATTGTCCACGGTAAAGTTGTAACGTTTAATATTATATGTCGTATGAAGGGTACAATTATTAAAGATAGATACAAAATAATCTTTTATCAGTAGTTCAATATCACTTGGAAATTAAGAGCAAACTAATAATATAATAAAAAAATTCAGATTAAATACTTGATTATTAATCTATTAAACAGATCAAAAGGAAAATTATTGTAATCCAAAACCTCAAAAAACAAAAATTAAAATTGTCAGTAGTTCAAATGTGAATTAAAAAAAAAACTGCTTAATATTGTTAATTCGTCAAAGACCGTAATGTTTATCTATTCATACAATTAGATCTAATGTAGAGCACTCATATATATACGTAGTACAAATATTAAGTCAGAGCACATAATACTCTCAACAAGCTAATAAATTATTAATAAGAATATATTAACTCATATACCATACATAGATGTTACTCGTACTAATCAGAGAAAAAAATTGTTTGTATACCAATTCAATTAAATTGTGAGTTGTCACATAGAATAACTATGATTTCAACGTTAATCCACCATATCAACAAGAAAAAAGGATTTGAGATACTATCCGATAAACAACACAAGACATGCACGTAAAATACTAGTCAATAAATTTATGTGCTAATAAAATTTTCATGTTCTCATAATGTAAGTACATCTACGCATATAGTATTTATATGAATGAAGAGTAGCTAAGTATTACCACCTCTGACTCTTGAAACTTTAAAATCCAATCAAGGTTATGCATATGAGTACTATATTATACTAATTGTCAAACATGATACTAATCTACAAAGACATTATCAAAACAAGATTCTATTGCAACAGACTAATTACTCAATCATAATTAATATGCGTAAAGCGTGCGTACCAATTTGGGAGCAATATTTGTGAATAGATTGGTTCGACCAAATAACTCAATCAGAGACTCGTGCTGATAACGTGTTATTGAAAAAGGTTTATAGAGGTATTTGTGGGAGAGAAAACCTCCTTCTTATTCAGTACCAAAGTATATATGTACAAGCATTAAGGTTTCCTGTAAATACCTAGTATCCAGATATTCTAGATCATACCTAAGGGTATAATGCACATCCATAAAAATAATATATTATAACAACTTTTATTATATATTTTAATCTTGTAAATATATATAAAATTCAACTTATTTACATCATTGCCATTGATTTTGTTTCTAGAAACTTGGCTCCCCACTTTCATCTCTCCACAATTCCACAAATCAACTTAAAACTGGCGCCAAACCTGCTAAACAAGTTGCATAAGGGAAAAAAAAAAAAACAATTGAAATTGCAAATCCAAATGTGGGAACTTTTGAATCTCTCTCCTCTTCTCTCATCAAAACTCTGTTATGCCGACATTCTCTCCCTTCTCAGGTCTTACTCTCTTTGTTTCCTTTTCTCTCTCTAGAACTGAACTCTAACAAATCTCGTCGCTTTATTTCAACAGGTACGCGCTAGAATCGAAGTCGCAGTGCTAAATTTCCTCAGATTTTGAACTATCCTAATCCAGAAATCACTGCATCTCCTCTGGTGTGTTTCGTCTCATCTTCGATTCTTCGATTTCGCAACTCAATTTGTTATCATTGTTGCTGTTGAAGTGAATTCATTGCGAAATTCGAACGTGTAATTTGATGAATTAGATGCTTAATTGGTTGATTTTGCTGTTTTTAGTGGTTTTTGTTGCGAAGATTGTAATGTCACTTTTTGATGAGTGAAAATTTCAGAAATGACCGTTAGATGGTATCTGTTAGTGTTGTGTTGATTTTTCTGTTTTCTGATGATGTGATTGGAAACTAGGGCCCTTTTTTATTGCATGAAGCAGACGAGTCGAAATGCGAAGAATACGAATGTGTACCGAGGTGTGGTATGAGAATTCACACATTTCCTATCTCATTCGTTTTCGAAACGGTCTTGTTGAGGGAGAATGCTGCGAAGCCTTTGTTAGAGGTTATGTTCGAAAAGGCGAAAATGCATCGCTCTCTATGTGTTTGTTTAAATTTTGAAAGAGTAGTTCCTGAGGTTTTTTTTGATGTTTGGTGTGAATTTGAACAGTGTGGAAGGTGATGGAGATGTGTTATCAGATACTGGGGGAGGAAAACGAGTTACGCAGCGAACACTACTACAGCTGCTGTGTAGCTCACCTGAGTATTTTAGCTCCCAACTCAGGTCAATAGGACTGTTCAAGGGCGATCTTTACTCCTGTTAATCTTATATCTGTTTTCTGTTTATGAATTTCAACGTCCAGCCAAATTATTCGATGCAAATAGAAGTAATTTTGTGATACTCATGTAAGCAGTTGCTGTAACATAAAGTTTATTGATCATATCAAATCTCAATGCGGCAATGTAACCTGCATTGCACATGTTATACAAAGTCGAATAAGTCAACAAAACTTATTAATATGACAATGGACTAAATCACTTTTACTAAAATCAGTTTTCTTAATTGAGATATTTGTATATGTTTAATTTTGTGGCTGTCCCTACAACAAAGCTTCTGTTTCTATATTTGCAATTTTTTTCAGAGCAATATATGTGGTATGTATGTTTCAGATGTTGTTGCATACTTCATTGCAGTCGTTTATAGCCTTGGGATCATGGCATCTACTAGAGGCCTATCGCTGGCCGCTACGCTACAGGTATTAAAGTCAAACTCGGGAATTAGATTTGGGTTCTGGTTTGGACATCAGATCTGACTTTGTAGGTTCTGCTAAAGTTAGTTTGAAGTATCCAAGTGTCGATCTTCAAATTCTGTGAAGTAATTTGCAGTGAAGAGTCCCACTATCATAGGCTGACAATTTAGCTTAACATAGTGCACTGAAAACTCAAAATTGCTGAATCTATGTATGTATTGCATTACGTGTCATTTGTTTCCATTAACATACATTTGAAGAGCAGAGCAAAAAACTTAATGGAGATCACTACCTTTACTCGCCATTCTGTAGATTCTGTGAGCAATCATAATGAAGTGCTGATTTGTTGGCGTAATCTTTTATGATGATAAATGGTGAGGAGCCAAATAGGGGGTTGTGGACTGTTCACGTTGTGTCTTCGACATCCAATATCAGGGTCTGAACATGCAGAGTCGCTCTATGCAAACAGATGCACGATACTATTGGATAGAGAGGTATTTTTTGTTTCTCTGGATTGAATTAAGGACTAAATGAAAAGCTAGTCTATTTCTTCAACAAACATTTGATATGTCAGCATGCCATATTCAACGATTGGTCGAAGATTGCTTCTTCAACCAGTTCAAGCATTCTGACTTTGCCAAAGGTATCAGATTTAGTCTCAAGGATGATCCTAAACTATACATAACGCCATATATGCACTTACTAAGAATTTTTTTTTGAAACACTTATCACCTACTAATCTGTGGAACAGGTTTTCTGCTCCATAAAATGACCAAAGCCTTCCCCAACTTGCTTGTTCTGGCACTGGTTTACTGGTATTCGGTACACTTGTCCCTTTAGATCTTGCGAGATGCGACTACACATTTGTGATACTGATATGTTGACCTTTATAGCAACACGTGCAGGAATCCTGACAGGTTTAGGTTGTTTGTGTACATTCAAGTACGGAAGTATTGGAATGGGACTTGAGCATACAAATACGGTACCATAGCTTGTACAAGCACTTATGAGTGTTTCCCTGAGTTTTGGACTTCAGTATGACTATTATCACTTTTTTTTGCATTTCAGTTGTAATGTAAGATGGTTAGGAATGAGAGGAGATGATCTCCAGCTGATACCTGAAGAATCTATGACCCCATTGAAGCCAAAGGACAACAAATTGCTAAAAGCCTCACACTCTTGGAGATGCTTCCAGTATTCATAAAATTCTTTGTTAAGCATGAAGTTACACCTAATGAGGTGTTATATGAACACGATTTTGTCTTCTGCAGGATAATTATCGGAAAGATGTATCACTAATGGTTCAAACGGCCAGAGAGCAGAAATTGAATCTCATATTGCCATGGATATGATTTCTTAGGAAATACTTGGCAGAAGATAGTACAGGCCATACAATAGAAGATGATCGAACACGGAGTGGCCAGGAACGTATCATGATTCATGAAGGCTTGAAGCAAGGTAGTAGTAGACCTGTAGTTCAGCTGGGTAACAATGACAAACCGTTTTCTACAACCGTTATAGTTTCTCAGATGTAGTCAAATAATCAAAGCCACTAGTATTCCTTTATGTACAATATGAAGTAACTGTGTTAAAATGTACTAGCATGGCTGACATTTTTTAAGAGATGCACACTAACGTGTGTAGCACTAGTAGCTCCCACACTAGTAAAGAACTACTAGTAAGAATGTACTAGTTTTTCGGCTCTCCTCAAGTCATTGTATTTTTGTTGCAGATAGTACACATAGGTCATAGTAAATGTATGGCGCTTGTAGGATGCTCAGTGCTCACACACCCTTACCTGGTTTTACTTTCGCTGACCCCTTTTATTCCTCGGAGGTATGTTTGACTACGATCCAAGGTTACAATGCAGGGTCCGCGCATTTTGCAATCCAGTCATATGAAATGAGTCTAACACGTTCCATTTTGAGGTTGGTGGTATATGCGCAGCAGCAGATTAGAGCGTCTATGAGCTAGGGGACGGAGAGGGGGCGGGCTACCACCATGGAGGGTGGGAATGAGACGTGTGAAGTAGGCTTCGAGGGCACTCGGCGGCGGAACGCCCAGGAAGGGGGACGGTGAAGCAGAAGGGGCGAAGTAGTACAGTGAGGTAAGAGTAAGATGCTCTGGCACAGGTGTAGATTGGATGAAGGGGGGATATAGTGTGACGACGACTAGGAAGAGTGTAGCTGGAACGTGGGAGCTACATTGTTTGGGGGCGTCTGCAGTCAGTGAGTTGTCGCCCGAGAGGGGTGGGGCTACCGGGTGGGCAGAGGACAAAGTACTGATGGAGGTGCTAACGGTGGGACGTGTGGGGACAGGTGGGATTAGCGTGGTACAATCGAAAGTGATTTAGCCACAGGCAAGGGCGGACAGTAGATCATAAAGTTGGGGTGGCTGATGTGGGGCGTAGGGTGGAGAGGGTTGCGTCTGGTACGGTATGTGGATGGAGGTGCTGATCAAGAGGAATGATGAGTTGCGAGGCACGTTTGGTATGGAGAAATAGTTTCGTCCAGAGGGATGCAAGGAGAAGGAAAGGCCTTGGGGGGGGAAGGGGTGTTGAGGAGGGCGGTTGCTCGTCATGTATCGGTCTGTCAGGATGGGGCTAGGGTTGGCTAGGAAGGCGAGGGTACCGCGCTTTGTGCTAGAGTGGAAATTCGTGCTATACGAGTTCGTTTCTTCAGGGTTCGGCGTCCGGATATTCGTGAATCTAGGGACAGCAGAAAGGGGGTGTCCCTGGGCGTTTTGAGGACTGCATGGTATAATCATTACTGGGAGAGGTAGGGCAAAGGGAGTTGCACGGTTCACCGTCATGCGCTGCTCTAGTATGACTGCGTGTTGGTACTGGGGGATGGTCGCGGGGAGGTGTGAGAAGTAGTGCTGCTTCTATGGGCGTAAGAGTTCGAGTTGTCATGGAAGCTTTGCTGCTGATAAGTCAAGGGCGTTAGGGGGGACCGGTCGTAGAGTTAGTGGCAAGAATCGGACGTATCTGCGGATGGGTCTGGGTCACTGGTTATCAGTTTAGCGGGAGGGGCAGGTGATGGTTTACATCTAATTCAGTTGGCCGTTCATTTGTGTGCGAGGGGTTTAATGTGTTGGTTTTAGGTGTAATTGTTGGTAGTGGGGCGGAAGATGGTGCACTCGCGGGCGGATCCGTTCAGTGAGATGCCGCGACACTGGCGGTAGTTTTGTGATTTCTTGGTGAGGTGTATGATTTTTTGGGTGGTGGTGGGGTGGGTAAGGGGTGGTTGGTTGGATGCCGGGGGGGGGGTGAGGGAGAGTAAGTAGGTGGGATTTGTTTTTCGTAGTGTTATGGGAGAGTGGGGGGGCGTTGTGTTAGTTAGAGGGAGAGTGAAAAGCTACTCAGGGCAGACAATGGATAGTGTTCTCTGGTGGGGGGAAGGGAGGTATTTGTGCGATTTGTGTGACCTATTTTTTAGTGCAATGAGGGCTGGGCGCGCATGGGGTATCGCTGCGGAAGAGAGGTTGGTAGAGGGGAGTTCAAACTTGGCTTTTCAATTCTTAATTTGGGTACTTTGTAGGGGCCCGATTATAGGGTCTCCAAATTTTATGTGACACACCTTCCCCAAACCGTCCCATAGGTCAGTTAAAAACTAAAAATGGATTAAGGAAAGTGTTAAATAAATGGACTTTTTTTGAAGTATTTTGCAAAAAAAACAGGAGCTCATGAATTTCCATCGCGCTAGCGTGGTAGCTTGAACAAAGTTTGTTACGGTCTGTCAGGTTAGAGCGCGGCAAACTTTGTGCGCTTCAAACTGAGCGTGACAAAATTGTCGCGCTACACTATTTTTTAGTTTTTTTTTTAATCATCTTTTTTCGGTGGAGATAATACCAACGAATACAGACGATGCTAGTAAGAGGCACCAATGATTTTAGAATCAAACTCTAACAGTAGTATTGTAGATGATTACGCTGGACACGAATACGGGATGATAATCTAAATTGCACGAATAACCCTTTCGATCCCATGGGGATGACTCAAAGTTATGATCTTATGAGCCAAGGTTTTGGATTTCGGGGGGGAAGGTACTAATATGCGGAGTGCGTCCTGCTATTAGCCCGTAGGCGGCCATTACTTAGTTTTCTCTCAATTATACACAAGTTAATAAAGAACTCAAAAAACCTAATACAAATTACTAGATAAGTGAAATCAAAGAAACTAATTAATTTATTCCCAATAACCGTCGTTAAGATTAATTCAGGTTCCACATGATACAATTGGTCCCAAAATTTAGCTTGTTTAATGTGATAAATTAAGTTAATTTAAGTCCTTTACCACACCATGTGAAAAATTGAATAAACAATATTCAAATACAATAACTAAATAAATAAATACATAAATACATACCATAAATAAATACTCATAAATAATAAATAACTCACTCAATAAATCACATAACATCACTCCATACATAACTCCCTCATAAATACATCAATACATCACCATCAAGAAATCAATAAATAAATAAATAAATCCATAAATCCATAATAATATACTTTCATTTTAAGACTCTCCAGAGAATCTTACCTTCTCGCTTGATGATGTTTCTTCTTCTTCGATTATTAATTTGGACAAAGTTTCGAATCTCATTCGTATAATAAGAAAGTAACCCACTTTATTAGAAATACATAAAACAAATAGTTTGCTGAGAAAATTTAAGTTTTCAGCGCGATAGGGAGGCCACAAGAGCTATCAAGTACGTTTCGGCAGAACTGAGAGCCGTCGTTTGGAAGTAGCGAGAATGGTAGCAAAATTAAGAGAGTCAGAGATCGTTTGCGGAAGTAAAAGGGTCTTTATAAGGAAAATGTTGTATCGCGACAGGTTTCATCACGCTCGCCGGTAAGCGTTACAAGTTGAGTAACGCGGACATCTAGCGTGACGCAAGCTTTTCCCCCACACTGCAATCGTCACGCTACTTGCTGAGTCGCGCTACGCTAAAGCTCTTTTTTTTTTATTAATACCTCAAATATTTGGCTTCATATAAAAAATCCAATAATAAAATGGATTTTTTTTAAAAAATATTTTGTAATTTAAGAAAAAATAGTAAAATTAAGTCCAATAACATCAAATTGTCCAATTAATCCTAGAGAAGTGGTTTTATTGTTCCTCATGGAGTCGTACCACGGGACCGGACAAATCTAGGTGTCTCTACGGTATTAAGGAGGATATTACGAATTAAACGTGCATAGTTTAATTAATAATAATAATTTAAATATAATTCATTAATTATGGAGAAAAGAAAAAAAAATTCAGCAAAAAAGTACTGTAGAGGAGAAATTGCGTCGCAACACTCAATCCTATCTTCCGCTAATGCGCCCACGCATTTAAACCGAGAGGTTGTATTTTTCCTGCAAGACAGCAACCTGCGGGGCTCATCCTCAAAACGAGTTTTTTGTTCCCTGCGGGCGTATCAGGCCCCTGCGGTCACCCGTCTTGTTTTTTGTTTCGTTTTTTTTTCCCGCTGGGGCCTGATTATTCCCCTTGATTGCTTTGGCTCGCCTGACTATTCTAAACAATCTCTTGGAGTTTAAAATTGAAAAAAAAAACCAACAATTTGCAATACCTAGTTCGAAATTTCCAACATTTTTGGGCTTGATTTTTGGGTTTGCTACTTTCAATTTCTTGCACTTTCTTGCTCTATTAGCATCTACAGGTATAACTTCCTTTTTAAATCCATATTTTCTGAGCGTTATGAGAGTTTTCATGAATTTTCTAATTTTTGGGTCTTTTTAGTACGAATTTATTTCTAATTCTATACTGGATGTTGTTTGTTCATGTGCTTATGGTTATTTCTATGCTTCATTATCTTTTTTAGAGTTGTTAATTGTGAGTCAATTGGAAGTTTTGTGCTAAATGTTGAGTAAGATTTTTAATGGAATTTATTTTTAATGATTGTTCTTGAAATATTGTTAAAGGATAGGATTGTTAACTAGTGTAATTCATACTTAAAGAAGTCTCTACACATGCCTTAAAATCATGCTTGGAATTACTTACTATGCTTACTTGAACATTCGTGGCTTTACTCATGAATTTTATTAGCAACTCTAATATTGAACTTCATGCTTAAAAATTGCGTTAATAGTTGCGACTATCTTAACTAGTTCTCTCTATTTGCTCTAAAGCAGTTCCTTAGAGGTGGGGGGGTGGAGTGACTATATTGCCTTAAGGTTTGGATTCATATTATGGTGAAAGTTGGTTTTTTGGTGTTACACATCGATGTTCCCTTTCCCTTTTTGAATATGAGCTTTAAAATTGTTGGTTTTTCGATGTATGAGAATCCAGTCATCATATTTGGGATTTACTGGTTGCACTCATGGTTTTAAGTGATTAGATCTTTGTAGTTTCTCAAGTGGTTTAGTTTGCATCACAAACAGGGTCAATGCGAATTTTTCGCAAAACCTTGTGGTAACTTTGATTGTATGTGACTACAATAGCCTTGATTGTCTCTTTGGTTTTCCCCCCCCCCCCATGCTCATTACATCCCTTATTTCCTTATGCTTTCATATTGGCATGAACTTTGGTTCGAAATTTACTTCCATAAATCATCCTGTTTTTCATGTATATGTTTTGTATGATAATTAAGAAAGTCTATTGGCGACTACTTGTGGCGGAGGCCCCAATAAATCTCTAAAAACTGGGGCATCTTCTTTCAGCTTCCCAAAGGAGCAACCATCAATCCTCCAGAACATCACCTCAACACTGACAGGAAAGGGCCAGAAACGACATAAAACTCTTTGCACAACACCACAAAGCCACAACGGTTCTCCACAAGCATACGGTTACAACTCGGTATAACAGATCCAGTGTGATGATAAATGGGTTACCGTATTGATGGGGAAACTGATCAATGCTACTATGCCCTATCCTTATGTAAAACCCAGAGGTCCCACCACATATAGAGAAGCCCCCCTGGAGTTCCTTTCGTCATTATCATTTCCATGTTACCCTGAAATCTCCAGCAGCTGAAAAGGAAGACGCCACAGGCTTCAACCATCCTCGACAACACTATGAATGGATTAGATGAACTAAACTGAGAGGTTCCTATGGAATCTCGAAAATCGGTTGGTCTACAGCAGAGCATGAGTGAGTGACCATTTTGAGGGAGCTTGGTGGGAGCGAATTACTGATGCAGTTCGCACTTTTACTTCTACCACTGCCAAAGCACATAGGCCCAGCATCCTTCCCCCTTCGGTACTTCCTGAGATATGTAGTTCATAAAAAATTGCAAAAGATATTATTAATCAAATCCTTGATCTTCTTAAGTTTGATTAATAGAATCTTGTTAAAATAGACACTAACTTAGACACTTACATTTATTCGAAAATAAGTATTAACAATTTCAAAAATACTTAACTTTTTGAGATTTTTAATATTATTCGAATCTTTTGGAAATGTACTAAATGAATTTCCGTTCATTAGAAATGTATTATTTGATTCCAAATTTCTAATAAACCTACTACTCAACTTTTCCCCTCCCTTGTATTATTTTCAGAAAAACAAAAACTTAGAATATTTTTTTAAAAAACTCAAAAAAAATTCCATCAAGGTTAATCATTTATTTATATTTTTTATCTTATAATTGTTTAAAATTTTTCCCATTAGCCTTCCCATCAATTACCCTTGATTGTTCTAAACGCTAAGTGTTGAATCTTGTTTCTTTCTTTCTTTGTTCTAATCTCTTTTTTTTTTTTTGGTTCCCTCATCATCTCTTTGTAAGGATCCAATAATGCTAATCTGACGTTTATTTAATTGCTTGAATAATGCAAATAACGCACGATTTTGAACAATGTTTTTATGACTCACATACATTACATCATCCCCACCAATCTTTCAAAAGTTTCCATCTAATATATGGCCTCCATTTAGGCCTAAATAACGTATATATGGGCCATGGACATGAATCCAAACCCATTAAATACAAATTTAAGGATAACTAGCAAAATCAATAGAAACTTGCAAGCGTAACGACGCTACACGCTACACAAACACGCAACGTCTTCTAATTGCGCTACTTGTTAGCATCACAAGTTGTAATAACGCTACCTTGGCTAGGCTGCTTCTTTGTCCGCTACAAGCTAGCGCTAGAACTTTTTTTTGCGCTAAAGTCATGTATATAATAGTTTTGATGAATATGTAGTACTATTTGAAATTACTCTACACATTTAAATCATAATATACCCAACTAAAAGGGTTTTTTAAGTTCTTTTAGAGCCCGTTATGGTTCAGAAGAACCCACTTTGTTTTGTTTTTTTTCAACATTTTATCTATTAACACATTTACTGATGGCACATTCTTGTAAGTGAATCATTTATATGAAATGCAAGGTTTGCTACTATTATTGCATACAAAATTGAATGAAAAAATGGCCTAATGAGGAAAAGGTAACAAAAGAAAATTTGTTTCCTTGAGAAGTGATAATATGTGCTATATTACTAACTTTTTTCTAAACACAACACAACCCCATCCCACCTTTGCATCAAACGCACATTCTAAGTGTTTTTCAAATAGAGCCCCCTGGTTCAACCTGCTAAATGTTGATTTAGAATCTATTGATCAATAGACCCAAGGTCTATAGTTTGGACTCAAATATAAGAAGTTTTTAATCAAGTATGGTCATTATTTAAAATTCCTTCAATGCACAGCTCAGAAAATCCAAGAACTTTATTCAATACGATGTAGACGCGTCACAATACCAGAACATGATTTGGACCAAACTGAACTCTCCATTCACTTTCCTGTTTAATTTCTCTCATTTCTTTTCTCCTTCTTTCATGGTAGAGTTTGAGACTTTTGCTGCCAACTAATCATTTATGTACTAATTTCAACATATCAATAAAAATAAAATTTAATTTCATCTTCAAATTGTATCATTCTCATCTCTACTCATCATCTTGCTTAAACAATTAACAATTGAATGAACTCATCAGTTGAGTTAAATCAACATGGCAATCAAGAACATTAAAGCATACTTGGCATAATATAGACCACGTTTGTTTCCATAGATCAAATGTCTAACCCTCATTTGATGCATCACTGTCTTGAACAACTTACTCTATATTTTATCATCCTTTAAATTAAATGTGTCAATTACTTAATTAAGTA
Organism: Suaeda aralocaspica; assembly: GCA_016808085.1. Taxonomy (NCBI): domain Eukaryota; kingdom Viridiplantae; phylum Streptophyta; class Magnoliopsida; order Caryophyllales; family Amaranthaceae; genus Suaeda; species Suaeda aralocaspica. Next base: position 302,273 of record PYUH01000019.1, read on the forward strand.
TTAAAAGCAAAGTGGTTCAAAATCAGTTCGCTTTTGGGAAAAAACGTACTTTATTAACCATAGACTCAGTCGTCACGAGACTAAAAGTTTAATTGAGGGGCTAATTTACGTCCAAAAATGGGGGCTAACCCAAGTCCACTTAGTGTTTATTTTACTATGCCATCCACCAACAAAGAGGCCACCTTTGACACCCTAAACATGTCTCCCCCTCTATGATAACCTATATTAATTATCCTCTTCTTGTAGCCCCGTTTGCGCCTAACACATAGCTTGTTTTCTTGTCAACCTACATCAACTTAGCCTTGGGGATGGGAATTGCTACGAGGACATAATTAAAAGCACTCCATAAAGCAAATATTATATTATTTACAGCAGCTCTGATTTTCCATTCAAACAAATTGAAAATGCATGCAAAATTTTCACAGTAAAATTTTAAATAAGATAGTTGCTCAAGTTTAAGACAAGTTTCTAGCTAGTGTTTTGGGTTAATTATGGGTAGTGAGCCTTCTTTTTCCATTTCTTTCTACACAACCCTACTACGCTTAGCCACGATACAACCCTGAAAAATTCCCTCTTGAGGGTAACAAAATTGGCAAAAACTTGTTTCTTTACTTTACACATCAAAACTCATACAATAAGCACGTAGACCTGATTCCACTCGAATTGTATACGGATGCAACCGGCAACCTTCATAAGGTTTCGGTCCTTATATTTCCGACATCTTAAGGACAGTAACCTGAGTAAAATTTTTTAAGGGCCCATGAAAAAAGGCCTTTGAACCCCATTCCTCACCTACGGTCTTGGAATACGTTTTATTTTAGGGACCACACCCGGTCTTAGAAGACAAGTTGCCTTACTGTCACATAAAGCAAGTCATGTTCGTCTCACCATATCATCCTTCTTTCCTTTCTTCACACATACTCTTCTTCATCAAGCTTCTTTCTTTCTCATGCCATCATCATCAACTTTTGTAGTGTCATCTTTTAACTCAACACTCACATAATACTTCCTTTATACTCATTCCTTTTTATTCGCAAAATCATTCGACTTCTTCATTTTCGCTTAAGAATTCATTTTCATAACTATCTTAGCCTATCCATGGCAAGCATGAAGCATCACTTTACCCATACATCTTCTGCATTATTACCAAAATCTTTCTATCTCTTCTGTTTCGGTCCTTTCATAAACTTGGCAACTCGTCTACTTCAAGCATTATCATATTCAACACTTCAAACTTGCAAGCATTTTATAATCTTGATTTCTATTCTCTAACGAGATTCACATTACTAATAGCCAATAGGTAATTTGAAACAACTTCTCAAACAAGACCATCACGAAAGTAAAGATGATGGCCATAACTAAGAACAAATGGCAAGCTAAATCATTTACGCCCTTTGACGCATAATCTCGTTGTCAAGTCTATTATAACAACAACTGTAATCAATTTTTGGATCCTTACTCTACTATTCTTTCTTTCCGCATTCTCCTCGTACAAAAATAATCATGGTTTTTTTTCAAAAAAAAAATCGATTTAGGGAAAATTGAGACACCAAACCCCCATCCCTTGCTTCCTACTCTACCACTCATGCTATGGCCCCCATCAGTGTTCATTTGTGCATATTGTTTGGCTGTTTTTCCCCAGTGCTTATTTGTAGCTAATTTGAGCTATAACTAACTTGTACATACTCTTCTAGCTTAGCTTTGCATCCATATTTTGTGACCTTTCTTTGCTACAATTCTCCATACTTACACCACCTTTTCAACCTGGGGGGCTCCGTTCTGTTCAAATTAGTTTTATGAACGACTTGCTTCAAATCTCATTATCTTATGACATTTGCTGTTTCCTCTTATGAAAAAAAACATGGAAGTTGTCTACTTGAAACTTCATTTTGGCGATATTTTTGGGAGTATTCGGATAACCCTTTCCCAAACTATTGCCATCCCCCCCTACTCGAACCCCTCGTTCTCAAAATATATCTCATTGTTATATGTCAAAGGTAAAGCCCAGGTTCTAATCAATAATTACAAGAACAATTATGAAGTTAAACTTGAAAAAGCTTCACACAAAAAAAGAGCTATAAAAATTAAAAAGGCGTACATCCCAACTTTGTAAGCGCTAAATGAAGAGCGCCACAAAATTTCAATAGGCGCTCCAATAGCGTAGCGCACCAAGTTGGTCACCTAAACAACACGGCAACAGCGGCAACCGCAACTAATTTCTTGCGGCTATTTATTTTGAGTACAATTAAAAGAGCATTTTTACTTTTATCTACCAAATGATGGACCATTGATTTCTTATTCTTGGAGCACGTTGCATCATAAATATAGAGCATTTTTCATTTTTGGTTATATATTAAGAGCTCCTTACTCCTATAATTAAAATAAATTAATCAAGAGCATTTTCACTGTGGGGGGGGATTATTATTCAGAGCCCATTACTCTTATAATAAACTAAATCAGAGCACTTTCTCACTGTTCATGGAGCATATATTCATTCTATTAAACCCATTTAGAGAATCATTGCCAAAGCACTTTTGTTTAATACAATAAAAGCATACTATACCTCTTCAATGCTTGGAGCATTTCTTCAATACCTGTTATAAAACAAACTTTTTCTTCATATGCTTGACATTGTATGACGACATTTAATAAGTTATAACAAATATTCTCTAATCAACATGTAAGCACAAATTCATCTCATATTTCTTTCTCAAATTATCTAATTTAAAGAATGTTTTGAGATAGAATCACTTACAGTACAAAAGAAGAAGCACTAAAGGACAAGGCAGAGTAGCGCCGGCACAATGTGCTACGCTTACACCTCAGCGTCACAAAACCCAAACACTTTGGCCTCAGCAGCGCGACTAACTCTAACCACGCTACAACTTAGCGCGACTAATTCTAAACCGCGCCATCAACTCAAGCCTAGCACTGAAACCACGCCAATGTTCCCCTACACACACTACCTATGTTTATCAATTCAACATCCAAAATTTATAATTTTAGCAACCTTTCAACACAACAATGAAAAATGCCTCACTTGGGGCGTGATAGCACCGCAACCGCGCTGAAGGTCTTATTAGCTCTGTTTCTAACTGTCACGTTGACGCAACCTCGTGGTTGGCCTTTGGACCGCTAACAGCCTAGCGCTCGTTTTCTTGACTGTGCTTTGTTGTATTTTCAAATGCTTTGACGTTGTTTTTGATTTTAATCACCTTTTCTCACCTCCTTTATATCCAAAATACTCAAAAGGAAAAATACATTGAGTAGGTTTTGATTTTTAGGACAACGTCATTAGCTTTTGTCAACAATTCTTATAAATAAGCGAATTTACTCCACAAAGTAATAAGCCGAATTATTACACTTTTTCAATAATTTCGGTAATAAACGAATTTATTCAAAATAGTAATCAAGGAGAGCGAATTTTTTATTACATTTTTTCAATAGTTTCGGTAATAAGTCAAATTTACGTACCTCAAAACGTACTAATGGGCGAATGTTATTACATTTTTTTTCAATAGTTTTTCGGTAAATATGCGAATTACTCAAAACGTAATAAATGGCGAATTTATTACCTTTGCTTCAAATATTCTTATCTTCAGCGACTTTAACTAAAAATAGTAATCAATAAGCTAATTTATACATTTGTAAAATAATTTCCGGATAAGTAAGCGAGTTACTCAAAAACTAATAAGAATGAGCGAATTTATTACCTTTTGTCAACAATTCTGGTAAATAATCGAATTTACTAAAAGTAACAAATAATGATTTATTACCTTTCTTCAAACACTGTTTGAGTACATAAGCGGAATTTACAAACATAGCATAAATAGCGAATTTATTATCTTTTCTTCAACACCTCTTTTATAAATAGCGAATTTACCTAAAATAGTAATAAATAAAGCGAATTTATTACCTTTTTTTTAAACATCTTTTGTAAATAAGTGAATTTACTAAAATAGTAATAGCTAAGCAAGTTTATTACTTTTTCTTAAAATTCTTTATAAATTAATGAATTGTACTAATATAGTAATACAATACCGAATTTATTACCCTTATGTGGTTCAGATATTTTATAAATAAATAAGCGAATTTACTATATAGTATAAATAGACTATATTTTACGTTTTGCTTATAAATTGATTTACATGTTTTTATAATCAACGAATTTTATTAAAACTCATTTTTCTATATTTCGAATTTCAAAAGAAGAATTCGATTAATTAAGAAAATATTATTCCAATTTTTCGAAAACAAACGGTTTTTATGTTTGGAAGCCATTGCTTTCTAACATCTTGATACAAAACCCATTGGTTATAGGAGCCCTCGGTTCCGATATTGGAAAAGTCTCGAAAAGGATTCAAACGCATACTTTGATTTTCGTCTTACTCAGATCAATCAAGTGGGGACTATAAGAATATCTAATTTAGTCCCGGTCCCTGTGTAATACTCCATGATTGAACAATAAAACCCCCCCACTTCTCTAGATTATTTGACTTATTTTAGATAAGCTCAATATTTGATTTTTAAAAAAAAAAAAAAAAAACAAAAAAAAAAAAAAAGATTTTTAGAGTAGCGTACAAGTAAACCACAGCGCTAGCGCGCAGCGTGAACAGCTTGTTTCACGCTGGCTGGTCAGCGTTATTAAACTAGTAACGCTACCTTGCCAGCGTGATAAAACCTGTCGCGCTACACATGTTTCTTATAAATACCCTTTTTTTTCCTCTAAACGATCCTCTTGACTTTCTTGATTTTTTTCTAAACCCATTCTCCACTTCAAACCGATTCTCTTATCTCCTAACCTACTTTCCTCGCTTTACAACTTAAACTTTTTCTTCCATCAAATTATGTCCTGAAAGCAATTGAATCGTTAAAACTACAACCACATCAAGCGCTCTCACTCCCATCCCATCATGAAGTGACTTATGCCCACTTGTACCTGCAAGCTTTCCTTATTAGAAAACTACCACCACAAGTGGTCCATCATAGGGCCAAGTCCCACAGACAAAGTCCGTGTCACCAAGCAAACATTCAGCAAAGCTGAGTAATAACTCTAAAGACTACTAAAGACATGCCATAACAATAAGACAATAAAAAACATACACTCAACTTACCTTGTCAACCTTCCTACCTATACCTTGACTCAATAAAATTATTATTATCTTTACCTTTTGGATTCGGCATCGAACGGTTTTCCTTTCCTTTAAAATACGCCCTATTTGGCACCAGCTTGGTAACAACTCCAAAGTATACCTATGTCACACGATGTGAGCGGATATCCCGCGCATGTATAATCTACAGAGTACAACGTCTTGTACTTCCATAGAAGTCATAGATCACTGTTCTATAGACTTCCCCCTTTTGTTCATACTCAAGGTTAACGTTCCAAGAGTTTTTGGTTGCGAGATCCTCTACACTTTTAACGTGATTACACAGGTTTAACATTGTTATGACTCTCATGCAACATCAAAAAAAAAAAAAAAAAAAAAAAAAAACACATAAAGACATCATACACAAGCAACACAAATTCATTATCTTTACTTTAAGTGATATCTCCAATTAACTTATGTGACCCTTGAATTAACTGAAACCCCCTATACCACACATTAACATAGTGGCTAACAACCTTACTTTCTTCTTGACCACACATTAAACTGTGAGTGGTAATTATAACTTCCTTTCTCTTCTTCTCGATCGACCACACCAGTAACTGGTGAGTGGTATTATATGTACAAATAATTGCTCATTACTTTCTATTAATCATGTGAGCAAATTCGCTACCCCATTTCTTGTTGATTAAGTATCTAATCAACTTTAAAATTACTTCTTCTTTATTCATAAAACTGTTGGCCAAACTATACTATGATAAACATTCCAATTCAAGCTTACAAATTAATTTTTATTTAAGATGGAATGCCATTAACATTAAAACATGCTACTACAACTTGTCATCATAATAAATTCATGAATCCAAATAAGCATACAGGTTCAGGTAACTAGAATTTTTCATCCTGCTTCTAAACTCCTACTTTGGCTTCATACTTAAGTACCTTTGTAAAATAGTTTTGCTCCGCCACAAATTCCTAGAGGTGTACTAAAGCAACATCTCCTCCCCCCGGACCCAAACTAAAATGAAACCTTGTTGACTAATTCTACAACCACCTTAAACACCTTCCTTTACAAAATTTTGGAAAACTTTGTCCAACATTTCTCATTTGGTATCTAGTCAATTCCTACTTCAAATTTTCTTTCTCTACGTGCAATTCTACTTAGTTTTTCGGGACGTAATTATACTTTTAATACTTAATAAAATATACATGTCCACTTAGAAAAGTGGACATCAATTTAAACTTATCACAACTTCTAAAATGACACAAATCGATCATATGATTATTACCATACTTACATGATCAATTTATGCTAGTTACATCTTTAAAGGCATCTTTAATTAATTTTGGGTAAATATTGACCAACATGTTAAACATGCTTAAAACCACTCTAAACATCGAATGAACCTACTAAAATTATATTTTTTCCTCATAGAATTGCATGTATGATCATACTATTGCAATTTGGCCACTTTAACTCAATTTAACTTGTTTTTATAAAATTCCAGATGTAATTTCTAACTTTAAATCATGAGAAACTCCTGAACATCATGAATTTCATAGAAACAAAACACTTCTACAATCTACTAACATGTTATGAAATCAATCTAGGCTTAGAAACCAATTTTTTCATAATGCTAAAACATGTACAATAATATTTATTCACTCAATTCATGATTAAAAACTTTGGACAACAGCTTTTGAAACTAAGTTTAAAAAAAACCTCAAAACAATCTACACTACTAAACATCATCTTAAATTCACCCAACAATAATTTATGATCATAATATCAAGTTTAGAACCTAAGAAATTCCTAAAGCATAAATTCATAATTTTTCAAACCCTAATTTATAATTTCATGAACAACAAATTTAATTCATGGCCTTAAAACTTCATACCTATATCAAAACATGATTAAACGTTATCGACACAATTACAACACATTATAATATAAATTTGCAAGATTAATCAAAAATAAAGAAGTAAAATCTTTTTTTTATAAAGTTTGAAATTATACCAAACCATGGGGAAGGGCTCCGGCAGTGGTGTTTCGGCTGGTGGCTCACGTCGGCCTGCGGTTGCGGCTGCGGCGGGTCTCGGCTGGGCTCACGATCCCGGGCTCCACAAAAAATAGTTTTCCCCTTTTAACTTTTCCCGACTCCCCTTTTTTTTCCCTCTTGAACGTCCAAAATTTTTTTTCCGGATCTTAAGTTTTTTTTTTCTCTAATTTTTGAATCCTAATTGACTAGTATGATCAAGAAAGTTTTGGAATTTTAGGTTTTGGTAGGGTATTTATAGGCCTCAAAGTAGGATTTTGGTGGGGCCTATAAACACTCTTACGTCAATTAGGAAACCTTAATCAAACTATTTTTTAGAAGTTTTTAAAATATTTTTAATCATAAAAATACTATTTAAAACACAAATTAATAATTTTACAAACTATAAGTTATTATATTTTTGGTTAATTTTCGTTTATTAATATTTTTATTGAACATAATCTTCATTAAATACTAAAATTATACGAATAAATACGCATGTTTCGTATGAAATACAAAAATACGTTTGTTTAAATACGTGAAAAATGTGGGGTATTTTCATTCTACCCCTCTTCAAAAAAATTTCTTTCATTTCTTTCTCGAACTTGTGTAGGTTAGTGTATGGAATTTGAATAGAGACTACTTTACATCATCCTTTGTTACAGAAATTCTATTTGTTGTAGACTTTAGACACTACGTGCAACTCTCTTAACAAACATGAAACTTCTAACTAAAAGTCATAAAAACCTCGTAAAATCGTGTAACTTGAGGGATAAAAACGCGCCACTGGTCGCTTTCTACCCCCCCCCCCCCCCCTCCCCCCCCCCCCCCCCCCCCCCGCTTAAAAGGAGTTATTCCCCGTACTCTACTACTGCTACTAACCTACTCCGCACTCTACTGAACCGGAAAAGGCTCTGGATACTTTTTCTCTCATCAAATCTTCCCAGCTTCCCAGTAGCTTCTTTGGCTTCTTGGTTAGACCACAACACTTCTATCTTGACACTCTTTTCTACGGTATCTCTAAGCTTACTATCTAGGATTTTTAATTGGCTCTGTCTTCATAGTCCAAACTGGTCTAATCAATTGCTTCAGGTTGCAGCACATGTGACTTTCTTCCGTCACATACTTCCCTTATTTGAAGACACATGGAAAACAATTGTGAACTTTGCTCACCTCCATTGGTATGCTAGCTTAAACTACCTTTCCTACCTTTTGCAAGATCTCATAGGGACCTATGTCTTTGGGGCTTAACTTTCCTTTCTTCTTTCCAACCTCATCACTCCTTTCATTCGTGATACTTTAAGTAACACCTTGGTCGCCAACTTCGAACCAACTCTGGCGCTTTTGATTCGCATCTGATTTTTTTGTTTATCCTTTGCGGCTTGAATCTTGCTTGTACTTTACTCTAAATTTTCTCTGTGTCTCCTATATTAACTAAGGTCTTAAAGGAAAATTACTGTTTCACTTATGTCGTTTCCAACTAAAGGCTCCTACCCTTCCTTCCATATAGAGCTTCAAGGGTGCCATGTCAATACTTGCATGTTAAATATTGTTGTACGACAATTCAATGATCTCTAAGTGATCCTCCAACTCCCTTGAAGTCTATTTACACAACCCTTAGCATGTCTTCTAATGTCTTTATGTTCTCTCTTTTGTCCATCATTGCTGGATGGAAGCTTTACTCATTTCACGGTCGTGCCAAAGTTTCCCTGAACCTTTTCTCAGAATTTTGAAAGAAGTCACGATCTTATTCGACAGCGATATCCTTTTTGGACTCCATGTAACCTCACAACCTTTTTGTGTAGCCTTTCAAGTGCTCCATTTTCCAATCTCTTTCATTGTATCACACTGCTGACTTAGTGAGTCTATCTAACCACTACCCATATGGTATCGTTCTGATCTTAGACTTGGCAAGCAAGTACACAAGTCCCGTGAATGCTATCCCCCCCATTTCCACCTGGTATCTCAGTTGTTGGACCTCTCCTTGAGGCATCGTTCATTCTCAAATTTAACCTTTGAAAATAAGACATTTACATCACAAATAATTCACGCCACTTCTCTCTCTCCTAGCCACCAATACAATCTTCTTCTTTTTTTAGATCTTGTAAAGTTTATAATCGCCCCCAAGATGGCACGAAGACGGGGGATACTATGACCCGCGCTCCATTTATCCTTCTCTTCAATCGTCACATTTTTTTGTTACACACCACCTTCCTTAGAATCTTAGGCTTCATCCGCATGATCTTAAACCATAGGCTTTCTTCCTGCTTTCAGCTTTCCTAATTCGGTCCAGTTGTACATCCCATCCTGACTCTTCCTAATTCCTCGAGTATTGTTGTGGGATACCTAAGATTACAAAGAAGCCCTTCAAATCTCCCCAAATCTCCCTCCTTCACTATTTCCAAGCTCATCTCTCATGTCTTTACTAGCTCATTAAAGCAACTCCCAAGGTATTCATTCCATGTTCGTTTTCTCAACTCGAAGCATCTCCTTTGGGCGCATGTTTAAATCTTTTTGCGTGAAAAGTAACTTAAACCGTGTGGTCTCTGTATCATCCACATTTCACTCATATAATAACTTCTCCAAATTTTCAAAGGCAAACACTATTTCTGCTCTCAAATCATGTGTAGGGTAGTTAACAAACCTCTATGGTTTCATCACTGTCTCGAGGCTAAGCTATCACCTTTTATTTTGCATCAACCACATCCCGACCATTTTTAGAAGCATCCTAAACACATCATCATAGTCACTTTCCCTCCTCGCAAAGTTAGCAACTGGAGGCTGTAGGTCAAACGCTCTTTAAAGTTTGAAATGCTCTTCACACTTTTATGTCCACCTCAAACTACAGTCTTTCTTCATTATGAATTCGTGGGTTAGCAAGCCTCGAAAAGTCTTTCACAAACCTCTATAGTAACCTGCTAACCCTAAGAAACTCCGTCCATCCGTTCACCACATTCTTCGGTTAGGCCA
>PYUH01000019.1:312411-327961 GCA_016808085.1 Suaeda aralocaspica
ACACAAGGATAAGAAAAACCACACATACAAAATAAAACATTCATATCTGGAAGCAAATTTTGTTCGGCGGAACATCTTGATTAATTGCTTGATATGACTAGAACTAGAGAAAATATAACATGAAAATTTCCAACAAATTAGACAAAGCTTTTTGGTGATTAGCATTAATATTGTTATTATATAATTGCAAATACAAAAGCTTGAAATTTAAATAATGCCAATAAGTTAAATAAACAAACCAATTGTCCGACAGGGTCAGTCAAAGCCTCAATAAAATCTCAATGCAATTTAAATTATTTCTATTGTCTAATCCATAAATAGTGTACCTTTTGGCGAGGTTGTGGATTGATAAATTCAGTAGAACAATCGTGCTGATAACGTGTTATGAAAATAGGGTTTCTAGTACAGATGTGTATAAGAGACAGCTTAAGGGCCTCATGAAGGTGATGGCGAAGGAATATCATAGCTTTAGCTTTGTCTTGACTGTTTTCTTGATTTCCTGCTTTGATAATTTTTCCAAGACCTTTTGCATCTAGATGAATTTCAGCATCCAATACCTAAGACAAATAATTCTTTCCAGTAATATCAAGGGCCGCAAATTCAAGTTTTGCTAGGTTTGACATAATTTACTATATCAAAATTATATTGCAAATTAGGAACTATTATATAGTGTAATAAATGTATATATGCCACGAATTTACTGATAAATGAGTCAAGTAATCAACAATGAAAAATTTATTAGATTTGAATATAACAAGTAAGCATTACCTACATATATATTGTATATACAAATTGACAAACACTTACGAAGTCATGAGCCATACAATGCATGAATACACTAATGACTAATATGTTCGTACTAAACATACCTATTATTAGTATCTTTAGGGGTAGATTAGTCTTTGGACTTTTGGGTTTATATACTCAAATTGGGACATACTTTTTCACTACTTCTCTCTAAAGCTTAATTGTCCACGGTAAAGTTGTAACTTTTAATATTATATGTCGTATGAAGGGTACATAATTAATTAAAAAAAGATAGATACAAAATAAATCTTTTATATCAGTAGTTCAATATCACTTGGAAATTAAGAGCAAAACTAATAATAATAATAAAAAAATTCAGATTAAATACTTGATTAATTAATAATCTATTAAAACAGATCAAAAGGAAAATTATTGTAATTCCAAAAGCCTCAAAAAACAAAACAAGTTAAAATTGTCAGTAGTTCAAATGTGAATTAAAAAAAAAAACTGCTTAAATATTGTTAATTCGTCAAAGACCGTTAATGTTTATCTATTCATACAATTAGATCTAATGTAGAGCACTCATATAATATACGTAGTACAAAATATTAAGTCAGAGCACATAATACTCTCAACAAGCTAATAAAATTATTAATAAGAATATATTATACTCATATACCATACATAGATGTACTCGTACTAATCAGAGGAAAAAAAAATTGTATACCAATTCAATTAAATTGTGAGTTGTCACATAGAATAACTATTGATTTCAACGTTAATCCACCATATAAAACAAAAGAAAAAGGATTTGAGAGATACTATCCGATAACAAACACAAAGACATGCACGTAAAATACTAGTCAATAAAATTTATGTGCCTAATAAAATTTTCATGTTCTCATAATGTAAGTACATCTACGCATAGAGTATTTATAATGAATGAAAGAGTATGCTAAGTATTTACCACCGCTGACTCATTGAAAACTTTAAAATCCAATCAAGGTTTATGCATATGAAGTACTATATTATACTAATTGTCAAACATGATATCAATCTACAAAGATCATTATTCAAAACAAAGATCATTATTCAAAACAGACTAATTACTCAATCATAAATTATATGCGTAAAGCGTGCGTACCAATTTGGTGAGCAATATTTGTGAATAGATTGGTTCGACCAAATAACTTCAATCAGAGACTCGTGCTGATAACGTGTTATAGAAAAAGGGTTTAATAGAGAGTATTTGTGGGAGAGAATAAACTTGCCTTCTTATTCAGTACCAAAGTATATATGTACAAGCATTAAGGATTTCCTGTAAAATAAACCCTAGTATCCAGAATATTCTAGATCATACCTAAGGGGTATAATGCACATCCATAAAATAATAATATTTTATAACAAAACTTTTATTATATATTTTAATCTTGTAAATATATTAAAAATTCAACTTATTTACATCATTGCCATTGATTTTGTTTCTAGAAACTTGGCTCCCCACGTTTCATCTTCCACAATTCCACAAATCAACTTAAAACTGGCGCCAAAACCTGCTAAAACAAGTTGCATAAGGGAAAAAAAAAAAAAACAATTGAAATTGCAAATCCAAATGTGGGAACTCTTTGAATCTTCTCTCCTCTTCTCTCATCAACAACTCTGTTATGCCGACATTCTCTCTCCTTCTCAGGTCTTTACTCTCTCTTGTTTTCCTTTTCTCTCTCTAGAACTGAACTCTAACAAATCGTCGCTTTATTTTCCAACAGGTACGCGCTAGAATCGAAGTCGCAGTGCTAAATTTCCTCAAGATTTTGAACTATCCTAATCCAGAAATCACTGATCTTCCTCTGGTGTGTTTTCGTCTTCATCTTCGAATTCTTTCGATTTCGCAATCAATTTGTTATTTCATTGTTTGCTGTTGAAGTTGAATTCATTTGCGAAATTCGAACGTGTAATTTGATGAATTTAGATGCTTAATTTGTTGATTTTGCTGTTTTTAGTGGTTTTTGTTGCGGAAATTGTAATGTCACTTTTTGATGGAGTGAAAGATTTCAGAAATGACCGTTAGATTGGTAATCTGTTAGTGTTGTTGTTGATTTTTGCTGTTTTCTGATGATTTGATTGTGGAAACTATGGCCCTTTTTTATTGCATGAGCAGACGAGTCGAAATGCGAAGAATACGAATGTGTACCGAGGTTTGATGAGTGAGAATTCACACATTTTCCTATCTCATTCGTTTTCGAAACGGTCTTTGTTGAGGGAGAATGCTGCGAAAGCCTTTGTTAGAGGTTAGTTCTGTCGAAAAAGGCGAAAATGCATCGCCTTCTATGTGTTTGTTTAAATGTTTGAAAGAGTAGTTCTCTGAGGTTTTTTTTGATGGTTTGGTGTGAAATTTGAACAGTGTGGAAGGTGATGGAGATGTGTTATCAGATACTGGTGGAGGAAAAACGAGTTACGCAGCGAGAACTCTACTACAAGCTGCTGTGTAGCTCACCTGAGTATTTTAGCTCCCAAACTCAGGTCAATAGGACTGTTCAAGGTCGATCTTTACTCCTGTTAATCTATTATATCTGTTTTTTCTGATTAATATGAATTTCAACGTCCTAGCCAAATTATTTCGATGCAAATAGAAGTAATTTTGTGATACTCATGTAAGCAGTTGCTGTAACATAAAGTTATTGATCATATCAAATCTCAATGCGGCAATGTAACCTGCATTGCACTATAAGTTATACAAAGTCGAATAAGTCAACTAAAATCTTATTATATATGACAATGGACTAAATCACTTTTACTAAAATCAGTTTCTCTTAATCTGAGATATTTGTATATGTTTTAATTTTGTGGCTGTCCCTAAACAAAAAGCTTTCTGTTTCTATATATTGCAATTTTTTTCAGAGCAATTATATGTGGGGTATGTATGTTTCAGATGTGGTTGCATTACTTCATTGCAGTCGTTATAGCCTTGGGATCATGGCATCTACTAGAGGCCTGATCGCTGGCCGGCTACTGCTACAGGTATTAAATGTCAAACTCGGGAATTAGAATTTGGGTTCTGGTTTGGACATCATGATCTGACTTTTGTAGGTTCTGCTAAAGTTAGTTTGAAGTATCCAAGTGTCGATCTTCAAATTCTGTGAAGTAATTTGCAGTGAAGAGTCCCACTATCATAGGCTGACAATTTAGCTTAACAATAGTGCACTGATAACTCAAAATTGCTTGAATCTATGTATGTATTGCCATTACGTGTCATTTGTTTCCATTAACATACCATTTGAAGAGCAGAGCAAAAAACTTAATGGAGATCACTACCTTTATCTGCCATTCTGTAGATTCTGTGAGCAATCATAATGAAGTTGCTGATTTGTTGCGTATATCTTGTATGATGATATAATGGTGAAGGAGCCAAATAAGGAGGTTGTGGACTGTTCACTTTGTGGGTCTTCAGGACATCCAATATCAGGTGATCTGAACATGCTAGAGTCGCTCTCTATGCAAACAGATGCACGATACATAATTGTGATAGAGAAGGTATTTTTTGTTTCTCTGGATTGAATTAAGGACTAAATGAAAAGCTAGTCATATTTCTTCAACAAACATTTTGATATGTTCAGCATGCCATATTCCAACGATTGGTCGAAGATTGCTTCTTCAACCAAGTTCCAAGCATTCTTATTACTGCCAAAGGGTATCCAGATTTAGCTACAAGGTATGATCCTAAACTATACATAAGCCATATATGCACTTACTAAGAATTTTTTTTTGAAACACTTATCACCTAACTAATCTTGTGGAACAGGTTTCTGCTCCATAAAATGACCAAAGCCTTCCCCAACTTGCTTGTTCTGGCACTGGTTGACTGGTATTCGGTACACTTGTCCCTTTAGATCTTGCGAGATGCGACTACACATTTTGTGATACTGATATGTTGACCTTTATAGCACACACATGTGCAGGAATCCTGCAGGTTTAGGTGTTTTGTGTACATTCAAGTACGGAAGTATTGGAATGGGACTTGAGGCATACAAATACGGTACCTATAGCTTGTACAAGCACTTATATGAAGTGTTTCCCTGAGTTTTGGACTTTCAGTATGACTATTATCACTTTTTTGCATTTCAGCTTGTAATGTAAGATGGTTAGGAATGAGAGGAGATGATCTCCAGCTGATACCTGAAGAATCTATGACCCCATTGAAGCCAAAGGACAAACAAATTGCTAAAAGCCTCACATCTCTGGAGATGCTTCCAGTAATTCATAAAATTTCTTTTGTTTAAGCATGAAGTTACACTAATGAGGTTGTTATATTGAACACTGATTTGTCTTCTGCAGGATAATTATCGGAAAGAGTTATCACTAATGGTTCAAAGCGGCCAGAGAGCAGAAATTGAATCTCTATATTGCCATGGATATGATTTCTTAGGAAAATACTTGGCAAAGAAGATAGTACAGGCCAATTACATATAGAAGATGATCGAACAGCAGGAGTGGCTCAGGAACAGTATCATGATTCATGAAGGCTTGAAGCAAGGTAGTAGTAGACCTGTAGTTCAGCTGGGTAACAATGACAAACCGTTTTACCAAACCGTTATAGTTTCTCAGAATGTAGTCAAATAATCAAAGCCACTAGTATTCCTTTATGCTACAATATGAAGTAAGCTGTGTTAAAATGTACTAAGCATGGCTGACATTTTTGTAAGAGATGCACACTAACGTGTGTAGCTAGATAGCTCCCACACTAGTAAAGAACTACTAGTAAGAATGTACTAGTTTTTTCGGCTCTCCTCCAAGTCATTGTATTTTTGTTGCAGATAGTACACTATAGGTCAATAGTAATATGTATGGCGCTTGTAGGATGCTCAGTTGCTCAGCACCCTTGAACTGGTTTACTTTCGCTTGACCCCTTTTATTCATCGGAGGGATTGTTTGGAATGAAGATAGTACATAATAACAAAAGTAACAAATAAGATTGGTATTTGTTGATATTTATTTGAACTTATTTTTTTCAATAAATATTGAAAATAAGTTAAAAAGAATAGGGTCAATGTAGTCTGTACTAAACAAGTTATTTGTATATAAATGAAAATTACTAAATTACGTTTGTGAACAGGAGTTATGGCAACACTAGGTTATTGGCGAAGCGGGTGACACATGTTGGTGGAAAATTTGGCAACCTCCTAAAAGCAAACGTTGTCGTTTCCACACAAAAGCAGTAAAGTCCTAAAGACAGAGTCCAGGAATCATTTACTCCTCCTAGATACACCTCACGTGAACTGGGGTCTTCCACTCATGTCATTCAAAACAATCAATTTGAAAAAACCTAAACAAAAAAAAATAAAAAATAAATAAACACTCACAAAACACAAAATTACAAAAACACCCCTAACTCCCACACAAAACTGACACATCAAACTTAGCCGTTGAGGGACCAACCTCTTTTTGCTCCTCTTCTCCTTCTCACACTGTTTCTTCTCTTCAAACCCAAATTTTCTATCTTTGCCATTATTTTTTTTTTAAAAAAAACAAAATTCCAAAATCTCCACTCAATAATTTTGTTTCATCACAAGTATAGACATGATATAATAACATAACATAGGATACCTTAAAATAAATCTACATCCATCATCAATTATCTCCTTCATTGGATACTTGATTTAATATCATCAGTAGTACTACTACACTAATAACTACTACTACTACTATAAGTGATATTTGTATTGTGTTATTATTAATTAAAATTTTGAATTGTTACCGTTGGTATGGCTTCGACGTCAAGCGGCGGTGAGGCGGTGGGAGTTACAACGGTAAAAATGAAGAGTAGTAAAGAGAATAATGAAAGTAGTAGTAGTGGTGTTGGAGTGATGATGATGAAAAAAGTTAAGAGAGAAAGAGGGTCTACTGCTAAAGATAGGATTAGTAAAATGCCTCCTTCTACTGCTGGTAAACGTAGTTCCATTTACCGTGGTGTTACCAGGTAAAAATTATTTATTTATTTATTTTTTTTGGGTGAAATTGATGTAAGTTTTGGTTTGATTGAGTGTGATCTGATGTACTATCTCCGTAACGAAATACTTGCAATAATATGGATTTGTTGCAAGTGTTTCGTTATGGAGGTAATATTATTGATAATACTACCACATTTTGTTGCAAGTATTTTAGTGTTTAACACTTAGAAAGTGAGGTGATTAGTTTGTTTAGGGTGATAATTAAGATGTGGATGTTGTTTCCCAAGTGTTTGGAGCTTTATAGGTATTGTTGTGATGGTAGATTTTTATGTGTTGTATTTCAAACAAACTGTGATTTGATGGATATTCGCCGATTAAGATGTGGTAATTCGATGAACATGTGCATTTTATAGTTTATTCCCATGTCGGAGTGTTGAGGGTAAAGAATTGAGGTGAAGTTAATAGTTTGAGGGATATAGGATCTAGTGGAGCTTTGGTGGTAAGGTTGTTAAGGAATTGATGATCTTAATTAATTAAATGATGTTTTTGAAGGGTGAAATGCTAAGGTGTAGTTGGTAAATGTATTACCTTATATGTAGGCAAGTGTTAGATTTGTTATTATTAATCACGTAATGTCTCTTATCTCCAACAAACCCATGTCAGCGTATCGAGGTTATTACATGATCATTTTAGGTTAGTTTTTAGTGATGTTGGAATGGAGTGGACTAGTGGAGCTTTGATAGGAAGGAATTTGAATGATTGATGTTCGCATATATACTTTATACTTTGATAATTCTTATATTGTACGAATTTACGAGTTTTAGTTGATGTTGGAAAGGAGTGAAGTTTTGGTAGGAAGAATAACAAGGAGTTTGAATGATTGACGTTTGTAAAGGGCACAAGAATATACCTTATACTTTCTCTTGGCATTAAATACTCAAGTTGTTTCTCATATAGTGAGGGGTTGCTGTCGACTATGGAGTACAATTGCACGACAAATTATCCCTTTCTTATTCCATTTTTTAAGGGATTGGAGACTAGGGGAACTGAATATAATGGATGCTTCTTGACGAGTAAATACAATGTTCTTTGGTTTCTTTTGTTTATAAATAAAAGACTGTTAATAAGGTTCCTTTTTATTGGATGATTACGGAAAATAATGAAACATCAGGCATAGATGGACCGGTCGATATGAAGCTCATCTTTGGGATAAAAGCACTTGGAATCAGAATCAGAATAAGAAGGGCAAGCAAGGTGCTCATTGTCTTCGATCTACATCTGATGCTACTTTATTTCCATATCAGTTTTCTCTTTAAGTTAGCCCTTAGCACTGCTATCATAGAATTTATGCTTCTTTCCGATGCATATATATATATGATTTCAATAAATATCTAACATAATTTTGCTTCTTGTTGGCCATCCTAATTGATGAATCGGTTATCAATTTTTGCCTTCCAGTTTATTTGGGTGAGTACATCTTTACATGAATGTTTTTCTCGATGTGTTGTAGTTTTGATTTATTCATTAAGTTTAGTCTGTTCACTCGAAAATAAACTTTCATGTGACCAGGGGCGTATGATGATGAGGAGGCTGCAGCTAGAGCGTATGATCTTGCTGCCTTGAAGTATTGGGGGCCAGGAACTCTTATCAATTTTCCAGTGAGACACCGAAAACCAATTTCTCTGCATCGTATCTAAATTCACATAATAAAGGAGAAAAAAGAAGATAGTATAAACAGAATTTGTAGACAATTTTTTTGTGAATTTCATGTATTTCTTTTGTATCATTGACAAACGTTTTTATCAAATTTGAAATGTGATAGACAAGATAAAGTTGAAAATGCACATTTACATGAAAAATAATAATGCTGGTAGTGTAATGCAGGTCACAGACTATAGTAGAGATTTAGATGAAATGCAGAATGTTTCCAGAGAGGAATATCTTGCATCACTTAGGAGGTGAAAACCGTCAACCATCACCTGATCTATCTATTTATCTTGTAATGTTATGTATGCATTTTGAAAAAGAAACTCTGCGCTGATTTTCTTATTTGGTCTATGCAGAAAGAGTAGTGGCTTTTCAAGAGGTATAGCCAAGTATCGTGCACTTTCAAGGTATGTGTGGCGTATCTAAGTGGCTTAATAGCCCTTTATAAACTTTTCTCTTTTGTTATTCTCGTTATTAAATTTGCCTTGAAATGCCTTTGTCAATTGTCAAATATTTCATTGTAGTAGAAAAACTTTAGCTATTATCATTCCAGCCTTCCAGAGTTCCAGTTATTTGACAATTCTGTTGACTTAGCAGAGTTTCTCATCATTATTAGCTTTTTTTTTTTTTCTTTTTTTTTTTTTTCTTTTGGCATTCAAATGATCATTGTTTGGCTATCATTCAAGTTCCTATCCATACAGGAAATTTCGGTCAATTTCCTCAATTACAAATCTTATTTATAACTACCCCTGTTCTATAATGTATCACTTTTAACTTTTTAAATATTCTAGCCAGAATTTTTGGAGGTCTGATTCTGATCTTATGTTTTATGTTTGCTTAGTGGCCGATGGGAACCTTCACTGAGTCGTGCTACTGCTACTGAATACCTTCATGGAATTCACTATGGTACTTGCATGCAAACTTTGATTGTGTTGCACCTTTTTCTAATATCTATTTTAAACTTTGAGCTAACTATTATTTCTTTTTCCCCTAAGGTAAAGGAGAAGATATGCCAGCTGAGGATGACTATCCTGCTGGTTTCCCCATTGAAAGGAAACTTGATTTAACAGGTTATATTAAGTGGTGGGGCCAAAATAAAATTCGACAATCAGAGTTAGGAAAACAAAGTGGTTCTGAAGAAATGGGGACAGAACTCAAATCACTAGAAAGGGAAATCCAGTCTACAGAGCCATATCAGATGCCTCAGTTGGGGACTTCATATGAAGCAAAGACAAAAAATAGAGGCTCCTCTACTTCTGCTTTGAGCATATTGTCAAGATCTGCTGCGTACAAGAACATGCAAGAGAAAGCATCGAAAGCAAAGGAAATTGCTAATGATAATGATGAGAAGGAGAACAAGAGATTCATTAGCAAGATTGATTGTGGCAAAGCTGTCCAAAAAACGATTGATGATGCTGGAATTGAGAGGTTGGGGTCTACTCTTGGAATAGGCGGGTTGCCGCTTCACAAGAGCATGTTTCCTTTGTCTCCACTACTCACTGCGCCACTTTTGACAAATTACAATGCTCTCGACCCTTTAGCAGATCCTGCTCTGTGGACATCTTTCATGCCTGTTCTGCCTACAGCCCCTTCTCGGACTTCTGAGGTTTGTTTATGCGTAAACTTTTGCTTAAATGTTTATTTTAAATTTTCGATTGATGGGTATAGTTTATAAAAGTAAACTTTTCTTCCTGAATCCTGATGGTGGATATAATTCTACAAGATCATTTCTCTTCCTGATGAATAAGACTCTTTTCTAACAATTCTACATGTATGAAGGTCTATGTTACTTGGACTCATCCGTTTACCTTAAGTACTTGAATCGGACACTTGATACTTGGATCATATAATTTTTTCATGAAATGGTCAAGTCTTATACTTGGATGCGTACCCATGTAGGCAATTCTAGTAGAATCCAAGTAACATAGTCTAGGGCAATATGTTGCCAAGTTGTATTGCATTGTAGTCCAACTATTTTGATCGTAGTGTCTTGTTTATGTGTCAATAAATATGATGTGCCATTGAATGATGGAAATTTTTTAACCTTCCAGAATTTTCAGCCTTATTCATTGTTTGAATATGAGGGAATGTAGAGAAAGTGAGGGAAGGCGTGGAAAAACGAATAATGTGTGAAAAGGAGGGATCCAATTTCCCTCCATTTTAATGATACTATCCCGCTGAAATTGGCGAGGTTTCGGGTGCAAAACGGAGCTCCACCTTCTCCTACCCTTTCTTTCCTCTTCCCTTCCTTTCCCTTTTAACTTGCTATCCAAACATGGCTTTAAACTTAGAAATAAAGAGCAGTGGGCTTTAAATATCCACCTGTTGTTTATAAGCAGCATGTTGTGATGTTTGTCCAGTTTTATACTATTATAAGTCTTATCTTTATCACTCAATTATATGAACAATTCTGCTGCTTGACATTGTTTACAGCTTACCAAAACTGAGCCGAGCTCAACATATAGCTTCTTCAGGCAGGAAGAAGGATGACATGATCTATGTTCTATGTTGCATGTCTGGTCAATTATATGATCAGAACTAATCAGAATATGAAATCTAGACACAGCTCATCTCAAGGCATGCTTGTATTATATGGGAGAAAATAAAACAGTTTGGACCAACACTTGGATTCCAGTCGAGGAACAATTACAAAGTACCTATAGGCTGTAACGAGCTGCATAGTAGAAAGAACTATCTCCCTATCTACTAAGCGGTGAACCATGCAACTGTCTTTAAGATTCCCAAGAAGTGCACCACTTGTTAATACGTAGCCATGAGCAGATCTACTCATAACTGTGTATATTTTCAGGCGCTTTATAGCTTCTTCTCTTTTCAGGTTAGTACTAGTAGTAGAGTCAATACTTTCAGGTAAATGAAACATGTAGTAAGATTTTGACATTCTAGGTTATGACCTCAGAAGACTATATCATATACTTCGTATAAATTAGCCATACCATCATTGGAATCAGGCATTTGGAAAGAAGAATGTAACTTTGATGGTTCTAGTTTCAGTTTTGTGTAACATTCATAGTTTTTTCAACTCCAGTTTTATATCTTTACTTTACAGTTTGTTGTGAACAAATTAACCATATCTGAAATTTACTGAGTTATGGGATGAAAATCCTACCGTAATGTATGTAAAGATTATGAACCATAATGTATGTAAAGATTATGCATAGTTTCAGTTTCTGAGAAGTTGTTCTCCGATGCTATTGCACATAAAAGCAGAATTTCATTATAAATAGCTGATACTGGTGTTCTTGGGGAAAATGCTTCCATGACTCCCTGGCCCCTGCTGATGATAGTGTTAGCAAGATGATACTGTTATAGAAGCAACATGATCAACAGCGGATAAATTTGTTCTTCGGAATGGTTGCTAATTGCTCCTAAATCCAATTTAACCAGGTTCATATAACGACTTGCTTGGATAACACACACACACATAATGTACCATTGGAGTTTGAACGACCTAATACATTCAATTTGGCTCCTTTTATAAAATGAATGGAAGTTGGAAGAGTTTGTACTTGGATACCTTTGTATCTTAAAAAAATAGTGTTGCATAATAAATTGATGAGTTAAGTGAAGGTGGAAAATAGAAATTGCTGTACCTTCCACTAAAGTGGTACTAATTTCCTAAAGCCATGAGCTTTTATTAGGGAAATGGAGAATTCTGTGTTAGAGTATTGGAGACTAATATTTTTGTACAATTTCATCCAAGAACTTGGAGTTAAACCATGTTATTAAAATCATAAATTCGGTAACACTTTGTGGAGTACATGGCCTCACTAAATCCACTCCTAGAAACAGTGAAACACAAGAGTATAAGACTTTTATGAGATGCAGGACTTTAGAACAAACTATTTTTAATAATGAATATTTGGCGTTTGTTGGCTTAACACTTGTGAAAAAGCGAGTTGTTTTGTTATAAAATTCACAACGCTAAAGCCTCCTAATTAAGTAATACAACAGCATTGAAGAGAGAGTAATACGAAAGCATTGGAGAGAGTCAAAAATAGCATCATTTTCACAACACGATATTTGGCATTTTCTTAGTGGTTAGTTTTTTAGCCAATGTAATTTTTGTAGTAGTTATATTTAAATTATAAAAAACGTTCATAATTTTTCATGCTCTATAAAATGACATTCACTTCGCTATATTCTGGAAAGCAAAATTTTTCAGCTATTTTAAGCAATTGAAATAATATATTTTTATCTTTATTTTCTCACAAAATTCCCTCTAATTTCTTGTGTTATTTGATTTAAATATTTTATAGTCATAATTATGGATCCAAATAATCCTAATTATGATCGAAATCAACAAATTATGTTTGACAATAGTTAATATTAACAACTAATTGATGTTAATTACAAAATTTGATTTAAATAATCTAAGGGTGAATCAATAACAAATATTTGTCAACAACAAATATGGAAAAACAATAAAAAATGTGGGTAGGATAGAAAAAAATAGGAGAGAAAATCATAATCCTTAAAACTTTGAGTTGAAATTGAAAATGGTTTGTGGAGGAGAGAGAAATGAAGACACAATGTGACAAACTTTTTTTGTGTCCATCCATAAACATGTCCTTAGGCATAATTTGTGTATTTAACAATTTGAGATAATTTATGATTTTCCAAATAATATGTAGGATGAGGAGAATTGTTTAACTTGGAGGATGAATTTATACAAAATTCCTTGCTTGATCATGGTTTAGAATTTATCCTTTAAGCTTTGAATGAGTGTTTTCAAAGAAGTTATATATATGAAATATGCGTGTTTAATATGTTGAATGTTTATTTACCAAAAAAAATGTTGAATGTTTTCACGTGTTCAACAATAGATTTTTATGGTAAATGTATCTTGCAGAGGAAAACTATATATAGAATATGCCAAGAAAATAGAAGTCAACACTAATTTTGGACGCAAATTAGGATAATATATCAAACTCTTTAAAAAGTGATTAAATGGTAGTAGAAATCAAAATAACAAATAATGAGCTATATTTTCCCCTGAAAAAGTCATTTTCAGTGTACAAGACTCTCGTTATAACAATGTATGGAAAAGGAAAACATGTACCCATCATTACCTATGTATAGTCGTATATAAATTAAATTTTTGACTTGAGTGATAGCAATTAACCACTTGACCATTAGCTTCAAATGCGGCAAATAGGCCAATTTGGTTTGGTTTTTTGAAGCAATACTTTGGATTCCTTTCAAAGCTCCAACCATAGTAACATGAGAATATGTGCTATGGTAAACTATTCTATATAAAAAAGTGTCGTTCTTTTCTACTTTCTAGGCCAAGTTTTTGTCAAATTTTGGCAGACATTCAAATTAAGACTTAGTACAAACAATATCCGTAAGTGGATTTTGTTGTCTAATAACATATACTCTGTATTATAACGTTAATATTATTTGCTATAGTAAAAAATAATAAAAACTATAGCGGAAATATTACTGGCTATAGTAAATCACACTTCTAGTATTGTATATGATTTATCGAACCTTGTATGGATTGAATAATCGGATTTTGCAAAGGGAAGATGCAACAACACTCTTAATAGCAATCAATATTTATTCTTTACAAATCATTTAAGTAGTTGAATAATGACTAGCCAACTACACATTCAACACATAGAAACAACTGAACAGAGAGGGAAAAATAATTCTCCATTTATAACTAGGATGTAAGGTCACCTTCACCATAACATATGACAATTTACTGCTGTTAAAAGAAAATAATACAGTAAATTACACAAAATCCACCTAAACTAGATATTTCCTTATCAAAATCCTCTAGCCTTCCAGTCTCTCATATATTACAATTATGAACAATTTTTCAGAGGCAAGTTGTTAAAGTGTTGTTTGGGGATGAAGTTCACATTCTTCGGTCAACTCTGATGCTAGAATAGGACTGTATCGTAAGTTTCGTGAAGCCATGCTTTGAGGTCTACTTTTCAAGGAATCTACCACAAAATATCATGTCAGATAGAGCAAATTAAAAGCACAATCAACATACATGCAGTAAAACTCCTGAAATCACTACCTATACGCTCCTGAATGACTGCAGCAAGGTCAGAGCCACCGCTTCTTTGTGCGAAGTACACCACCTCACGGTACATTGCAACGGAGGGTTGAAGTCCTGTTTCTTCCATCCACTGCAAAACCTGCAATGTGATTTTGAATTCTCCTAAGCTTCATAAGAACTTTTGAAATTCAAACAATTAGGCTAGAAGGCTAGAAGTTTTAACTCTGACTTCACAAAATGTAAAACAATATGCAGTCTTGGAGTAACATAAGAGGATTAAAGTTGAAACATCAAGTATTGAATTGGTATTAATAACACTGGTCGATACATGATTGTCGTAAAGTTCCTAAAACATACCGGGTATCATTTTAGAAATCATAAATAATGCTTTACACCCTTGAGTGTATGCCGTAAAATCAAAACATAAAAAATTACCTCAATGTACTTCCTCCAATTTCCAGCTGCTAAAAGATTTTTCAATAAAAGTGAATACGTAGAATAATTGATCTCCACACCTGATGCTACTATCTTAAGAAACAACTGCACTTATAAAGAAACAGAACCAGAGTAAGTACTAGTCAGAGATCAAAAATAGAAAAAAAAAACCACTGCAAAACTAGGATTACCTTCATCATTGCCTCCATTTTCCCCGATTTCCCAAGAAAATGAAGCATGTGATTCAGAAAACCTGTTGTAAGTTTAGGCAACATAGGTTCCATCTCTTTGATCAGTTTGATTGCCGTTTCCCAATCCCGAAGCCTTCAGACAAAGTTGTAAGGGTAAGCAAAGAGCAATGAAGCACAGACTATAAAAGCTACAACACATAAAAACCATTATTGAGCTGGTAAGTTGGACCCATTACTCCATTAAGATTAAGGGGTAATCTAGGAAAAATCATAGGCAAAAAACTAAAAAAAGGGATGATTCAGACCAAAGAACAGCAGTCAGCTAATGCAATAATCCTCTTAGCTATTTCTCAAGAACCATAACAGTCACAAGTGTCAAATTCCTTTGAGGTGCAGTTGTGTTTTTTTTTTTTTTTTTTTTTTTTTTTTTTTTTTTTTTTTTTTTTTTCATTCATATAAAAAAAAGCAAAAAACAAACTAAAATTAAAAAA
>PYUH01000019.1:335136-374601 GCA_016808085.1 Suaeda aralocaspica
CCCCCCCCCCCCCCACTTAACACCTTAGTCATCCAACATAAAACTCCATAATAACAATACCAATAAAAAGAAATACAACAAAAGTATAAACTACCAAATAAGTTCAATAAGTTCCAATTCAATCGGGTCTAATTAGGTACAATAAGTCCGAGTTTCATAAGTTTCAATCAGGTCTAAATGTCTAATGAGTTCCAAATAATTTTGAGTTTCATACATTTCACTAAATAAGTTCGAGTTTTATAAGTTTCAATCAATTCTAATAAGTTCCATATACGTCCAAACTTTTATAAGTGTGACATAATGCATGCTTAAAAAAACAATATAAAAATATTTAAAAAAATTACCTGAATAAGAAGAGGATAATTCTTCCTAGAAAACCTACCAACCCAATGATTCAAAACACCTTCAATATCATCCCCATTACTAAGCCTCACTATATTATCAACCACCTGAGTAATTGACCAATCTTTCTGAAACTTATCAGGTTCCACTTTAATCCTATATCTTGTAGGAATATCATCCTTTCTCAACCCACTCACGTGCTTCCTCACGTGATACTCTCCTCTGTCATAGTCCACGTGTCCTTGCTTCTTTCTCTCCCATTTTTCTGGGTTTTTTGAGGGTTTTTTGTTGTTTGTTGTTGTTTTTGAGGGTAAAGTTTTGATTTTTAGTGGGGATTTTGAAGTGGGTGTTGTGGGGTTTCTGGGATTGAAGTGAGATTGAATGTTAATTTGATAATGATGATGATTTTGGGGTGATTTTTGGTTGAAGTTTAATGGAGGTTGAAAGTGGCAAGTTAGTGCTGTCATTTGTGAAGAGATTTTGTGAAGAAATGGTGGGAAAGAAAAAAAGAATTGATAAACATCTCCTACAAAGTACAAACTATTACAGGAGAGGACCCATGTAAAAAATATATATATTTTTTAATTGCAACTTCATTTTCTTTACGATTATCACTAAAGTGTACGCTAAGAAACTTCTTAGGAGGACTTGTGCTTAAGAATTTATTCAAAAATATTTTTTTAATGTATCTTATAGGCATGTGAAGTCTTTTTTTTAAATTCCTTAAAAATATTACATAGTATAAGAGGCATTATAATCTTGTTGATGGATGGTGTAAAGAAGGCTAAAATAGAAAACAATTGAAATGTAGGCAAAAATATAGTAACCAGAAAATATGTTGGAGAAACCCCTCTTGATTGTATGATTTTGTCTAAGTTGATTAGTATGATTACAATTTACAATAAAACACCACAAAATTTGACCGTCTGACTTAGTTTAACGACTATCAAAACACAACTTCAAATGCTATTTAAAATTATGTATTTAAATACTTCTCATTAAAACGAAACAAACAAGATTTCAAATGACTATATTTTTATATAGCAACTAAATGGAGACGAGGGGTTTATATTTTAATAATAGCAAATCATAAGAGTTTATAACTTGGTTTTAGAAAGATTTATCATTCAGCTCAACCTCAAAACCAAAAAATATCACAAATTTTCATGTATGAGAATTCTTTCCATTGCTAAGGCCATGAGAAATCGACTTCATTAAAAAAAATACATTCTTGATGAAATTGTGGCTGTGTATATTAGCTCAACTTGACAAAATCAACACAATGTAGTGAGTGGATTGTTTCCTAGGCTAACCCTAAGAGGATAAGTTTGACCATTTGTGAAATCAACCAGTTCCTCACTGTATAACATACAATTCTTCAGTGTGCCATATAAGTCTTGTTTTGCAACTCTACTATCAAAACTTTTGCTTCCCTCAGCAACAAATGTAGGTCTATGAGATTATGACTATCGCCTTGATCCTCCCTTCTGGCCATTCTTTGGTCCATGTTTCATTCGATTACTGCCAGGTGTTCGGCCAAACTTTTGTGACGTTTGATTTTGCCCAGATTTAGGCTTATAATGCTGAAAGCGCTTGACCTTTTTATCAGATCCCCCAACATTATTGCTGATAGTACTGTCAGGTTTTTGATCAAATTTCTGTGGCCTTTGATTTTGACCAAATTTCGATTTACTATGCTGGAAACGGTTGGGCTTTCTATCAAATCCTCCACCATTATTCCTAGTTCCACCAGCAAAGGCAGATTGAGAATCTTGCATTGGCTTCCTCCTCTTGTTGTTCTGGAACTTCGAACCACTTCCTTGGTCATTTGTCTCCTTATGTGACCTCTTCTTTGGCCTAATTAATGAGACCACCAAATGATAAGATATTTCAACTATAGAGAAAACCTCATAAAGAAAAAGAAAAAACACCAAGTCAAGAAATCAAACCCATTTGTATCACTTGATAGGTGCGGCTCCACAACAGGTGAGTCAGCTGTCTTCCCATGACGATTCTATTATAATCAAACAAGAAATCAGGAGGGCAATACTTCCACTAGAACACAGTTGCAAGTTACAAAAATGAGATAATTTTCATACCTGTGAAACTTTCCTTATGAATGACTGATATCTTTCGGGCGCTAACAACTTTATCGTAGGAAATCCACATTTTCTTATCAAGATCTCCAGTATGACAGTTACCTGGGAGTTATTAGAGAATCAAATACCATTTGAAGTTTTGAACCCATGCATGCATGAGTATAAGAAAAATAATTAAGTTAAATGTAGAATTACTTTTGATCTAAAATGATGTCTTGAAATTGATGACCATGGAAGAACTCCATCTACGATAGCTGGCACAAAATCCTCCAAGTCCTTTCCTTCTAGACATGAAACCAAAACCTTGATAAAGCCTAAAACAGCCTGCATGGACAATACACAAGAATGACCATTTTAGCTAATGAGTAACTCCATACCAATTAACTTGCCACACATCAACACAAGTCCAATATTACCAACCTTGATAGTTTCCACGGCTTTAGTCTGCAACAAAGATGTGACAGAGGAAACAACATGGGGAACTTTCAGGCATAGCTCTGGCTCCTTGAATACAAGCACAGATAACGCAGAGACGGCAGCGCTTGTTATATGAGGAGATGGGCTTGATAGGTATCCCTGGATCTGGTTGTTTGTGGTGACAATTAGTCACCCTAAGAAGTATATTATAACACTATTGTACAGTTATAGTACGAAGTAGGAACCGTCAATCACAAGCTACAGTCCATTTCAATAATATAGCCTAGCACCACGGAGAATTTCACACTCCTAATTTGTAGGTCAGTTTTATGCATCAAAAAGAGATGACGGTTCTAGCTTCTAATCATGTTAAAGTAACAAAAAAAAAGTTAAGAATCAGTCAAACCATGCTAATCAGTCTGTTGTATGGTCCATCAGGATTTTCAGCAGATGAATCTTCTACGCAGGAACTTATTTTCAGCAATATATCATATGCACTTTTCCTGGCCTCTTCCCTGGACTGAGGACCAACAGAAAAATCAAATAACAATGCAAGTCATGAAAAATTTGCTGAAAAGAGCACAAGCAGACAAACACCGGTGATTAGTAGTTTAGTACTTACATCTTTAAGCGCAATCAATAAATCATTCAGAATCATAAAAGGCTTCGTGTTCTCCGAGTCTTGACGGCTCTGCAAAATTTAACCAGTGCACTGTCATTACAATATTCCATGTCTATCCAGTCTATAGAAAAATAAAAAGGCGACAAAAGAAAATTATGATATAGAATTATCTGTAGCATACTGGCATCCTTATGTGATTCTTCCAAAATAAAACAAAAACATTCTTTCTCAAATATAGTACTCCCTTCGTTCCTAAATGTTTGATAAATTTGAAATCTTGACACTATTCATAAGATGGATGAATCTTTTAAATTACTTTCGATATATAAAATATAATATAGTCATATGGGGTCTTGTTTAATTCGTCTCAATGAGTACGTTATTAATATCCAATTATTATAATTTTTATATGTACACAACAAAAGATATTTAAGGTTTTGGCATATGTGCAAATCAAAACTTATCAAACAGATGGGAACGGAGGGAGTATAACAGCACTGGTGTAAATCTTTCAGTGCAACAAAATGGTTGGTATTCAGGTGAGGGGTGAGAAGAGAAAAGGAGCGAGGGTGATGACAATGAAGGTTGAAGGTGGAACTTCAAAGTTCAAATGGGTGGCGATGACTGATGAGAGATAAAGTATGAGGTGATGGTGTCATGGTGAGAATTCATATGGGTGGTGGGATACGAAGAAGAGTGAGGATTAAGGTATTAGTAATATAAGCAAAAAATATAAATTCACACGAAGTAACATACAAAATAGGCAATAAGGAAATACAAGTATTTCAACTAATTTGAAACTTCAATTGTAGCATCTAAATAAACCAAGTAACACTTACAATTTTTACATAGTACCCCCAACTTTCCAAAAGACTTCATTGTCCACAATCCTAATTGGCCAATGCTATAACTCCCAAAAATTCTTCTAGTGACACAATTACTTGCTCTAATAGCATGAGAGCATTTGAATTGGAATCCAATCCTGGCTGTTCAGTTACAAACTAGTTGCCCTTGAATGAAGTTTATCAATCAATATGAACCTTAATCCCACAAGCGGGGGTGACTACATGAACTAAGAATGCTATCCCATGTCATCTCCCTCCATTACTTACCATCAAATGCCACACAGAAATGATTACCCATTCCATGGTATGAAACTCTAAATTTGCTTTTGACCAAAAGAGCTACATAATTTGGATACCTTACAACACTATAGCAAGTGTCACACAAAAATGATCACCTACTCCATGTCTCTGACCATCATAAATTCATAATTAAGATAACCACTCCGTATAAACTTTTCAAAGGAGATGGATAAGAACAACATAATAACTTAGATCACTGTGGAAAATGAATCACAACCCAACCCGGGTACATCCCCTTATTGGCCCCAAATACTTCAACAGACTACAATAAATAATTCAAACGTGCCTTCATGTTCTACTGCAGGGTGCAAATAAATAATTATAAAAACAATTTAAATGCAACAATTTTACCTTCAAAGCATGGACCAATAATATCTGAAGACAACTGAGACGATTGCTGAAAGAAGCAATATCAGTGGGAGACTTCAAGCCAATTATAAGCTCAACTAATTCATCCATTTTTACAGAACAAAACGAAGGGTGTTCCTGAATAGAAAAAACGTATAAAAGAAACTTGATTAATCCAACCACATATAAGTTTAAACTGTTGTAAATATTATTAGGGCAAACACCAACCTCTAGAATACAACTCAAAGTATAATAAGCTTCAGAAACCCCTTTTCCATCACCAGCCTAAGTCAAAGAATCAAAATAATTAACTAAGCACCTACACAGATACATGCAGGACATTTCAACTACGGAAGAAACATTAACATACCTGCAATGCATGTTTCGTTGACCTAAAGATCAGATCAACAAGTTCCTCATTAGCTCCCTCCACAATGGATGAAGCTAGATCAAGTATCAAGGACCTACGTGAAATTGAATTAAATGGCCATGCATCAGAAACATAGTGCACAATATTATCAGTTTATTTCACCATTCACTGACATTTTGAATTCAAGTTTTCTTTATAATTTAGAATATCACGAAGTAACAACAGAAATCACCTACCACTGTGGATCATCACCAATGAAACTTGTATCTAATGGCATATCACTAAGTGAGATTGAAAGATCAGAACCGTCAGATACAACAGCCTTCACCGATGAGAACCTCTCAAGAGAAGAAATAAAAATCTTCTTGGTGACAGTAGAATCAGAGATTGATGCTAAGCAACTGATAGCTTTCTGGTTGAAAACAAAACAATGGCATGAAAAAGTAAAAGACCATGAGATGCATGATTTACAGGTTAACCAACAACAGCACCACAGGAAACAAGCTAGTCTTTTGTATGATGATTAACTAATGGTATCCACAAATTTGAAAATTCTTCACAAGATTTCCAAGCCAACTTACTCAGATTGTTAAGTAAGACAACATGATGTTCTCATAGTATTGATACACTTAGCAAGTTTGCAGCAAATTTTTTTAAAATTTTCTAATTTTGTCGATTGGCACAAGCTATTGCCTTGATGTATTAGTTTATCTCACATAGTTGAACCATGGTCATCTTGTATACGAATGACATCTTATAGGTTACCCATTAAAACAAAATCAAATGTTGTTTCAAACAACAACAAAACCATAGTCCCAAAATAATTTAGGGTCGGGTAGACATGAATCAATAATAGAAATCGCAAAAGCCATCTACAAAAAGCCTTAGGCCTTCCTTTACCTCTCCTTCGTTCATTCGGTTCCCACTCTTCCAACCTCTTACCAGTACATTACTCAGTCTTCAAATTATATGTCCAAATCTTCTTAGACAGTTTTCTCTTAAGTTATCCTCAACAACAACAAACGCCTCACCCCTTCCTCTTTCTACTCCATTTTGTATGCCCACACATCCGACGTAGTATACGCACATCTTTCACACTCATCTCATGGGGGTGACAATACTTCAAAGCCCAACATCTGGTCCTATAAAGCAATGCCGACCTAATGGCTTTCTCTTTTTGAGCATACCCTGAACACATAAAAATATGGAAGCTCCCTTCCACTTCAACCAAACTGATTTGGCTGTGAGCCACATCTCCGTCCAATTCACCATCCTTATGGATAATGGATCCTAAATACCAAATGAAATTGGAACATTGAACACTTCTTCCATCAAAACTAATTGTTCCTTGTCCCATGAAATACATACTCCAAACATTTTGTTTTACTTCAAAAACCGTGATTTTAACATTGTTTGCCATAAATCTAACTTACTTTCCTCTCCTTTCTTCTCATCAACCAACACAATATCATATGAAAATGTCGCGCACAAGGAATATCATATTGAATTGGACTTGTTAAATAGTTCATAACTATGGCAAAAAGGAAGGAAGGGGCTAACTGTAGAACCTTGATGCACACCAATTTTGATAGAGAACTCTTCTATGCTAACCCCCTCATACATGTCTTAAATAATGTCAATATACTTCTTAAAAATTAAAAAGTTATCTAAAGATAGAAAAATGTGTTAGCCTCTCTTCTCTATCAAAAATTAACATCTCTACTCACAGCCATATGGCCCATATATGCACTTGAGTTACAAATCACATGAAAATCTACTTTTGATTGCATCCCAGCTTTCCAGCTCACATTCATTTACTTTTGACCCTCAATCCCTCACTATAAACCCCAAATAAAAGCAAGGCATTATCCAAAACCAAACCTGAGTTTCATATTCAGATACGCCAGAAAGTAGAAAAAGTGTAAATATTAGGCACATCACTTGCAAGTTAAAAGGCAGTACAGGAAAGGCAAATAATACTTAATTATGCTTTGCAGTGTTAGTTTGTGAGAAGGAAATATTTTAGTTTAATAAACAGACAGTAAAAGAGCTGAAGTAAGAATGCAGAAAAATGAGATATTTTGTAGTAATTTCGAACCACCCTACTTCTTGGATTACAGGGAGGTGTATTTAGGTATTTACCCTGGACCACCAACACAATTGTCTTGTAGGCCTGATTTTATAAGCTTATTTACTTGTGTTTGTTTGTGCTTGCTAACCTAATTCCTAGCTGAATATTATAACCCTCAGTTGTGCCGCCCTTGACCACAATTTTTACTTGGAGAGAGATATTCCCTCTCATAGAAGATATATAATTAAAGAAAATGATTGAAGTAACAAAGAACAAACAGCGGTACAGCACAAAAACACAGAAACGAGCTGATATTATGAATATACCTTCAGAGAAGATCGCTTATTGGGTTTTGAATCAAGAAAAGTAGTCATCAGGGCCAGAAGCAATTCAGACAAATGTAACGACAGTGACTTGATATTTCTGGTAGCAGCTTTTTTGGAATAATGAAGTAAGTTTCTCTTCTCCAATAAATAATCTTCCAACGAGAAGTCAAGGGAATGCCTTACGGGTTCAATAGTAGAAGCATCAGCTTTTTGCAAACACTTGTTGTGTTTTACGAGTTCCTACACAAGGAAATTGGTCAAAAGGTTAACACAAAGACAAGACCATTTATAAACTGATAAATTAGGATTTGCAAAATGCTAAAACCTGCAACGCATCAGCAATATCTTCATGCATAGAAGCATCTTTTTTCAGCCGCACCAGCATCAATTTAGCAAAGGACTGAAAATTCTTGTTAATATCAGTTGGGTGGCGACAAAATGCAGGTAGGAGACCCCATAAGCCACGGGAAAGAGCCTGCAGATCTTGTCCAATTACTGACTTTTTAACTGAAAAAGGCACCAAATTTAAGTTGCAGCATCGGTAACTGGTTTACCAGGTAAGTTACTAACTTTCAAACAGCTGGTCACTAACGACGACTTTGTAGACTGGAAAAAGATATAATATTCACCACTAACTCCTAGATCTTAATAATTAACAACTTATTCTCAAACAATAAACTTAAATAACATTCAGTAGATAAAAATACTATATGATAAAAAAAAATTCATTGAAGAAACCCCCATGAGCGCACGACCAAAGAAAAGCAAAAAGCACCAAGTAATCCATAAAATTATGAGAGTAAAATCACACTAAGAATCCTCTCATTTTTCCCAGAAAAATTATTCGCAAAGCTGCTTCATAAAATAGAAAAAAAAAATAATAATAACACATCCACAAAATAATTAAATCCAAAGCATACCTTAAAACAAAAGCTGGGAAGTCGACACAACTAAAATCTCCAAGACAAAGACAGCTACTAGAACATAATGCAAATACAGGCATTCACATATCTCTCCACTAGCAAAAATGTTAGTACCCCCACTATCATCAACAAATAACAAGAATGTTTTACCAGCAACTCTGACAAACACTTATCTCTATCTTCAGATTCATATACATGCTTCAATTATAATAGCTGCATATTAGTTAACACATAACACAAGCCGGTACAACCCAACTCCCCAGCATATTGTCTATCAGATCTATCTATAAGTGCTCTTGTGTGTCTGTGAATTGATCAGTCTATCACCAAACAACAATCAAAATAGCAAATTTGATAGGACCAGCAGATCCTAATTGCTATTTTCATGTTCATAAACATGCTTAAATGATAATGCGGCAAATTCATTAACGCATTATACAAGCCATACCATCCCAACTCCCCAGCACAATATCTATCAATCGAGCCTATAAGCACAAGTATCTGCCTGTGTATTGACCCTCAACGACTCAACCAAGTAAATCAAATGAGAGATCAATATACTATTGTCTTTCCTATCTACAATAGACCTAAAATAGATAAATAAAAGCAAGAAAATAGCAATTTGTAATATTTTGATAAGTTAACCCTTAAAATTGGGATTCTTATAGAATTATCAAAAGTTGGAGATAATACTGAGAAGATGATTGAATGTTGCAATCATTCAATTCCACACTATCCATTTGCATACCCCATACCAAGTCAATTTAGAATCTGGGTTACACTGCTTTCAAAATAAGTTTAAAATCATTAGAGATAATTAACATGACAGTAACTTTCAGAACCTAAGCCAGGCCAAACTTTACCTTTACGAGAAGCCTTTTTAACGGACTTGGCGATCGGCACAATATGTTCCATGAAGTATCCAAGGGATGCCCCACAAGTATACTCCTTTAAAATAGGCACCATCCACATGTTTGCACATGTTATATTTTTCACATCAAAAGATATAGGTACAAGGTTCAGAATATTATCCGCTCCCATTGCAACTATAGCACTGCCAAAACATTTTTGCAACTGCAAAATTAACACATGATTTACATTAACTTTCATGGTTTAACAAAAAGAGGGAAACTAAAGGTTTCATAAGAAGCTAAAGGTGACAGTAACAAATTAATAATTAATTATTAATCTACAAACCTGCAATAAACTAACGATTCAATAACAGAAATATACAAGTGTAAGGCTGCAATAAGTAATTAGTTGGACCATAAAAGTAGTTTCAAAGATAACTTAAAATTTGCCAGTAAAATTGTCACAGATCTGAAAGTACAAAACCAACAATGCACTCAGCCAAGCATGCCATATATCGTAAACAGAAAATACACACACACACACACACACACACAAAGACTCTTACATGAGACGTGTCATGCTTGCTTCCATCAGCATGAGTGAAGATTTCTGCCAGCTTTAGGACAATATTCCTCATATGTAAGTCGCAGTTGTGACCTATATTTAAATAAAGAAAGGGATTTTAAATATACTACTATCCAGAGATTAAAAGGAAAAAAAAAATCAATTGTTTTATAGCAATACACGATATACTTAGATTATTAGATAAATGAGAGCAATGTTAACTCAATAGACAATACATAAACTGATAAACGTTAATCATCTAAATGCTATTGTAAAGCTATATGCACATAATATATTTACCAAAATATAAATTGAATTTCTTACTAAATTGATTGAAGCAGCACCAAGTAACCAAGTAATAGGATCCGTATATCAAACCAAGAGAAGCAGCACCAGTTTAAGAAATTATTTTTAGGGCTTACCTCAACTTAAATCACAATTCACAAGCAAATCTTGAACAAGAAAAAAAAGGAAATTAGTCTTTTTAGAGATTTTAGCCCACAAATCCCCTCTCTTTCTCCCATAGTCGCATATAAACAAATATGTGTGCAAGAGGCATCTGGAGGCATGCACCAACTAGCGCCTAGTGCCTTCCCTAGACAAGTAATTTTTCCATCAACAGGCTGTGCCCATGGAAAAATCTTAGAATGTAGTTAAGTCGAAAAATTAAGATCAAAAGTCACTCTAACAAAATGTGGAGGTTTGAAATTATCATGGAACAAAAGAAGAGATAAATTCAGCATCAAGCCAACAAAAGTACAGAATATCAATCCACGTACCAAGCTTGAGGAACAGAACAGATAAAACAGATAGTATATGTTCATTCGGAATCCCTTTTGAGTCTAGCAAATCCATGAAGGTTGAGCACACGGATGCAATTACTTTGGATCCGTCGTCAATTTTATCTACACCATGATCTGGCTGGAACTCAATGTCAGGGAACTGTTCAATAACCAAAATCTTCAAAATGTTTGAAGACTTTAAAGCAATATCATCCTCACGTGTAAGAAGGCCTGCAGCAAAGTGTACATAGAAAGAACAGAAAACAATTACTTCATATATCTATTCTCTATGCATGAATCATTATCAGAATTTGCATATAGAAAATAACAGTGTCATGAAAAATAAAAGTTAGAAGGTTAGGGATGCAAGAATACTGTAAATGAATATCCCTGATATGACTCATGAAATCATGAGGCTAAAAGACTAACGACCCACTCCCAAACAAGACCAATAAATTATTCTTTTTGCTACTGAGAATTTTTCAAATTATTATGCCGCTAAGATCCTCAAATAATTTACGGAAAAAAAAATACATTAGCATATTTACCTACAATAGCCTTGAATCCAATAAGAAAATTCCTACTCCATTTGATGGTGTCTCTTGCATGAAGTTTGTCAAGAGAAATCTTCAGTAAATTTGCTGAGGAAAGGACACTATCTTTGGACTTCCTTTCTGAAGATAAATATGATGAAAGAGCATTATTTATATCTTCAGCCACTTGAATAATGATTCCGTCTTCAGCTATTTCTAGGAACACTTCAATCGCATTTAGTACTGGTCTTGTAAGGGTAGATGAACGTAAATCAAGAAGCTCAATCAGTTTTAAAATTATCTTAGCATTAGTCTTGTCACAGAGATATGGCAAAGCAACCCTCACAACATTCAGCACGTGGACAATGTCCAGTTGCTCCGCTTCACATTGTCTCTCACTCTCAAATCCATCATTATTTTTGTTCACACCCAATTTGACTGCAACAGACGTATAGTTTTCTAGCTGAGACAGAATTAGGTTACTCGCCTTTTTCTTCACAGTTCTACATTGCAAACATTTAAGGGCGTTCTCTAAATACACTAGAGCACATTTTCTAACCTGCAAATGAAAAAAGGCACCATTAGGATTTGCTCATATCTCAACACTAATTATTTTGCATATTTCCCGACACACAACAAGATCATAATACATTAACAATTTTTTCATGTGTCAAGTCCTGTTAAAAATATTTAGGGTTAAAGACAATTTGCTACAGCTCCTTCAGATTCAACATGTTACTCTCTGTTCTTCGCCACAACAACATGAGAAACAAGTTGGGATTCGGAATAATTTCAAACTAGATACCAACATATTGTAATTACAATCAAAGCAAAGCAAAATACAGTTGACAAGCTGAAATGGCTAAAAACACCCACAAATTAACAAATTTGCCAGTCTAGGCATTGAGATGGTGCGGCTTGTAAAGTTAGAAAAACTTAAATCAGGATAATTTCATATTACGCTAGGGTGAGTATCTGGGTACATTGGCACATGAGTGCAGCTAAGGAAGTAGCATCAACTTTGGTGCACCAAACCGCCAACATTGGCACAGCTATACAGGCATATAGCCAGTGCAATAGCAAAAAACCCAATGTGTTGTCATCAGCACAGAAATGCCCAGCCTAGGGGTTTTTTAGATGAATTCTAACAAGTTAGTTTATAGCCTATAATCTATATTAGTCCGTATAATTTTAGAAACTCACTTGTACTTGGATAGCTCCGCGTATGATACATTTTACGTATGTATAAGTAGAATTAGTGGAGAAATGCCCCTCACACTTCACCCTTATTCTTACAAACCAGTATGATATAGAGAAGAATTCTAACATTCACAACCCTAAACTTGAATTGTTCTAAACAAAAATCAAATTTTCTCCTCGAAATCTCCTACGTTAGAGTCAAGGAACTAGTATACTCCTGAGTCCTGACCTTCTATACTCAAGATGTCCACCAACTCAAACAAATGGTGCGTCCAACACCAAACATACCCAAGGAATGTTCGAAATGAGCATAACACTATATAACAATAAGTAATTCCCAGTTCACACCTAATATATCCGAGTGCAATATTCAAGTATATCATTTTGCCACATATTCTACACTAAAGCCGTGTTCTTTTCAACTTACTTTCAGCTCGATTCATTTCGGTTAAGTTCAATTCATGCATGGCCTAAATGTAACCAAGCTGCATAGTTCATCAACAACGCTCCATACATTAACACATTTCAGCTAAGCTAATACTTCGGTTTCGCGTTTTCAACATACAACATTCACAATGTAACACACAATTAAATAACAATTATAAAAATAAAAAAAATAAAAAAAAAACAGAATCAATTGAATTACCTTAGGTCGCTTATCAATGGACCAATGAAGCAACGTTCGAAACGGCGAATCAACAACCTCCCAATCCTCCAAATCACAAAACCCTAACAAAACCCCTAAACACTTCACCACACATTTCGCACTCGAAGTGGACCCTACAACCAGCTCCCGCTCCAAAACCCTAACCAAAATCGCCGCACCATCGGCGGCGTTCTCATGCGACACCGCCGCTTTAGGAACAAGCGGCATAACAATAGAGAGAAAGGTAGCGATAGCGGAGGCAGAAGCGACGTCGTTTTGAGGAAGTGAGAGGAACTTGATTGCGGAAGTGAAGTAGGAGAGAGGAGAGAGAGGGAGAGAAGCTTCTAGAAGGAGTGATTTAATGGCGGCGGCGGTAGCGAGGAGGTGGCGGTGTTGTGGTGCGGTGGAAGTGGAGTAGCGTTGAGTGAGTTGTGCGCAGATGTCGGTGGTGGAGTTGAAGGTTTGATGGAGGTTGTTGTTGTCGTCTTCTTCGTCCGCCATTGTTGAGTGGTGTGGGAGCTTGGTGGCGGGAGGATGAGTGTGCTTCATGGTGGTTAAGAGAGGGAGAAGAGAGAAAATGGAGAGGGTTTAGACGTTTTGTTTTGATGGGAAAAGATACGGTGGTCAAATTAATTAATTACTATTACCTCGGCCGGTTTTTTTACTTGTTATATTCACGTTTTTAGTTTTTCACCTTTTTTAATAAATAATTTTAAAAATTATGTATTTTTCATAAAATTATATTTTCCGTTAAGTATATGTAATACGGCAATAATCTATAACAATACGTATTTTTTAGAGAAAAAAGAAATATTTTAACAAATTAATTAATTAAAGAGTCAAAATATCTATTTTGAGCTTTTATAATTTTTATAAAACATTTCATATAATTTTAATATTTATTGACTTTTTTAAGTTTTCGAATCGGGTTTTAATGAGATTTTTTTAATAGTTTAAAATAAGGGCATAAAAATAATTTTTATCATTAATAACATTTTGGTAGTTTTCCAAATACTGATTTTTGGGCCTATAAATTTCCCTTTAAACATGAAAATCATTTTTTTTATTGATTTTCATAAGTTTTCAAGTTTTAAGATTTAAAATGAAAAAAAAAAAACCTAAACACCAAACCCAAAATGCCCTCCTCGCGGGACCTCCCCTTCGCCGGCTAACATCGGCGGCCACCGCCGAACTCTCCTTCTCCTAAATTATTGGGTTTGTGAATTGTGATTTTAATGTTCTAAATTAATGTATTATGGTCATAAGTTATTATAATAATGATTTATGATGAATTTATAAAGTTTTGAATAGTTTTTTTTTGAAGGGTTTTAAGTAATTTTAAATTGCTGGAAAATAACTAAGAACATGAAAAATAGTAAAACTATTATTATGATCATGTTATAATTTATATTCATGTGTTTTTAATGCATAAAACTTTCATATGATGTTGTTATAGTATTTTGAACATAAATTATAAAGTGTAGAATGATTTAAGAGGTTTTAAGTAAAATTATAAAGTTGGAAAATTTTTTTAAGTATGAATAATTATAGTGTTATTGTTATGTTATGAATATATAAATAATACAATAAAATATGTAAAAGAGTTTTTAATAGATGAAATTATCATATGATATTTTTGTAGTGATTTATGCCCAAATTATGAAGTTTAGAGAGTTTTAAAGGAGTTTTTAAGCAAATTAATATTGCTATCATTTTTGAAAAAGTATGAAAAATAAAAGTTTTCAAAAGGAAAATATATGGGTAATGTATGGAATTGATTAGAGATGAATTAAGGGATGTTTCGGTTGATTGTTCAACACATAAAAATAGTTTAGAGCTGCTATAAATTATAAAATTTAGTCAAATGAGGTTTTTAATTATAGTTTCAATTTATGTTTTGTAAGAAGTTTCGAGTTAAGCGATTTCTAGTAGCAGTGGCGAGTCATCGCCATTGTATAAGGTACGTCAATACAAAGGACTTTTCATAAACTTAGAAATCATGCTATAGTAGTTTTAATGCATAAGTACATGTTGGAAGCTATATAATGTTTTGAGAAGTTATAGATTCATGTTGATTTATACGATCATTTGTTGATGATGGCATGATGACATGTTGACTTATGATTTGACTACTATGTTTACATTCTGCTATTATCGCTATTTTGATATATCAAGGACATTGGAATGTTTATTATTAAAAGGAGTTAAATAGTAGTCAAAATAGAAGAAAAAAGTAATATTTGTTGCTTAACAACTTGAGCAAGAATAAAAGTATTTAGTGAATATTTTTATTCACATGATTAGTAGCAAAGAATGAATTGACCAAATAATTATCCACTCACATTATAATGTGTGGACAAAAAAGGAAATGAATCCACTCATACTTTATGTGTTGACAAGGAAGGAAAGTAAGAAAGAAAGTTAATGAATAATAGGATCACTAATTAATGAAGGTTAATTAATTGGTGTTCATGTTTGATTGTATTATTATGCATGTATGTGCATGTGAGTCATAACAAGTCATTAAATCTATAATCACGTAAAGGGAAAGAGGATTTGCACAAAGATTCTTGGAACGTATATATCTTCAGTATGAATAATGGGGGAACTTATATGAAATTGTAAATCTATGACTTTTAATCGGATTACAAGACGTTATACTTCTTATTTATTATTAATGCGCTTGAATTCCGTCACTTTATATAACATAGATAGTTTTTTCTTACAATTGACGTTATACTTCTTATTTATTATTAATGCATTGGAATTTCGTCACTTTATATGAAATAGATGATACCTTCTTACTGTTTCTCTTGATGAGTCACATTTATATCAGAATTTTGGGCATATTTGGGTGCATATTTAGAGCATATTAGGTCCATATAGTTGTGTTTTAGGCATTAATTGCATAAATTATCCATTTTGTTCTGTATTACGCTTCGTTTGTAGATTCTTAATT
The DNA here is from genome assembly GCA_016808085.1 of Suaeda aralocaspica. Taxonomy (NCBI): domain Eukaryota; kingdom Viridiplantae; phylum Streptophyta; class Magnoliopsida; order Caryophyllales; family Amaranthaceae; genus Suaeda; species Suaeda aralocaspica. Next base: position 351,336 of record PYUH01000019.1, read on the forward strand.
TTTCAGGTAGTTTTGTTGCTATTTGGAACCTTTCGGAGCGAGGTTAAATGAAGTGGATAATTATAAAAGAAGAGTTGAAGATCATGGACGTTTAATTCAAGGATTATCATTATATGAAGTCCATTTTGCATCTATGTGGGTTATGGCATAGCTTAGTGGGGTGAAGTTGAGTTAAAAGTGAATAAACTTATGTGTTTGTGAAAGTTCAGCTTGACCTATGCTCACTATTTCGGTAATTTCTCAAGGTATACTCATTGAATCGATGCGATTCAAGCGGCATTGGAAACTATATTCACATAGCTTCGCAACAGTAGGTCACACGCTTCATTTGGATGACTAGAACTCAAGTTACAGCCTTTCAAAATTGATCCAGGGGATCAGGAACCAAAGCCAGCCTCTAAAGTTGTTGTCTTGCTCGCTGCCTGACCATGGGGCGCTGGTCGAGCCCCATGTGGGCTGTAGGAAGCAATTGGGCCTTATAAGTCTTTTTAATTACTTGTAATTTCCCTAATTCCACTACTATAAATAAGCTTTATATAATAATTAAGAGGAGAGGGGAGTCTTCTGCCAATTAGGGGGAAGGGGCGCAGCCGCCCAGTTAGTGCTCGTCACTTTTGACGAGTTACTTCACAGTAATCTCTTCCTTTTTCTTTTATTAGTAATTCCAATTAGTGTCATGATTATCATTGTTAATTGCTTTTGTTATATAATTATTATGTTTGAGTAGTATTAATCTAGGGTTGAGTTAAACCCTAATATGAATTATATGCTATGAGGATTTAATTCAATTCCTCAATTTAATTAGTTTGTTATTCATCTTTATTTGGGTTGGCTTGATTACCAATATTTGACTAGAAATAGTACTTATTGAATGTGATTAGGTTCGCAATAAAAGTTGGTTCTTGATCGATTTTAGAACCGTAATCAAAAGTAAGTTTTATTGACATGAAAATAGTGAATATTACTGACTAGGATTTTTAGGATGTTGTTCGTAATGTCTTTAATATGCATTACTCCATGAAAATAGGCACGATTGCATTATTAGGGAAGCCATTATTTGATCGAAAGAAATTCTTGGTATTTTTTAGGGCGCGTCTATCCTGTTGAGTTCATTCTAATTAGTTGAGGGAGCGATTAATGACTACATTAGTTTATATTAGTGGTGATACTTAACTCTAGAGCCTTTCATTTATAGTTTTTAGTCATTAGTTTATAGTTTTAGATCAATCAACTTCCTTTGTTTTCCCGACTCTACTAGTAGTTATTCATAGCAACCATTAATTGATTTAACCTTCTTCGTGGGATTAATGTGTCTAATAGTTATATTATTTTTCTACCCAATTATCTAATGATTTATGGACTGACCGGGCTCATTTGAGGCAATTTTCGTGCTAATAGTGTTCTTTTAGTGTTTTGTGTGGTTTTGTAAAGTTTTATAGGAAACGACCAATTTTCTGTTGATTTTACTACCTAATTTAGGCACTTGAGAGATAAAGAACACTTATGAGAATTTGGAGAATGATTAGAGACATTTTGCAACTCATTGGAACAAAGTTGACGTCTCACATGACAAGTTGGAGAAATATTAGAAGTAAAAAGTGAAGAATTATGAAATTTAGAAGTGAAGATTTTGACCACTGTCCACTATTTTGGTCATATATAAAAATCTATACATCGTATTGATCTGATTCTTGTTGCATTGGAAAGAAGATTCAAATAGCTTTCCAATGGTAGGTCATACGCCATGTGGAACGTCCCGTATCAAAAGTTATAGTGATTTCAATATGATGCTGAATTTCAGAATTGAAGCTTCTGTTTCATGATGCGGGCGCAGGTCATGTTTTTTTTTTTGGCTATTTTGCTGGGAGATCGACTTTTTGCGTAATTAATTATTAAAAAGCCCATTAGGCTTGTATTTAAGGCACGATTTCCTAGGAGCACATGATATACTTTTCATTATTAGTTTTTCCGGTTTTAAAATCCTAATTAGCTCTCTAAATTACTTTCTCTCTCTAGATTAGATTAGTTTAGTTTATTTTTAAGGAAGAATTTACAATTCAATTTAAGTTTCTTTTCCATTCAAGTTTGGTAATTTCTTTTCTCTTTCTTTGTCAATTATTTATAGTTTATGTTTATTAGTTTTATTAGTTCATGTTAATTAGTTTTTGTTTGTTAATTAGTTTATGATTGTTTATTTAGTTAATTATTGTTCTTATTTGTTTATGTTCATGAATTTAAATTTGTTTATTGTTTTAGTTTTTATAATTATGAGTGAGTAATTTCTTTTCTAGGGTTTAGGGGATCCATGAACTCATTAATGGACTAGTTTAATTTAAATCGATTAGTTCCTGATTAGTAATTAAATTCCTATTATTGATTTCTATTGATTGCAATTAAATTGTGCGCAGATTTAGTTGTAAATTTGGTAATTGTCGAAATTGAGTCCGAGAGGTAAGATTACCACAATAAGACCACCGAATAATAGGCAAAACGAGTCTATGCGAGCGAGAGCCGGTAGAGGAGTTTTGAGGGAGTCTAAGTTCGAGAAAATTAGTGTGCCCTAGTTTAATGAATTTTGTGGAATTGATTGGTTTATGTTTTATGAATTTATTAATTGTTCATGGTGAACCGATTGCCCTAGGTTTTAGTCAATTTGAGTCAATTCTTAGTTTAATTTTGTTATTAGTTTTTTTAGTTAATAATTAATCATAACCAAGGCCATTTTCACAGTTTAAACTTTTTAGTACTAGTAGTGTTTCATTGCTTCCCTGTGGATTCGATCCCTACTTCCCTAGCTATATTAGTTAGTGTTGTTTGGTTTATTTTTTAGAGGTGTGCGACAACCTGCATCAGGGATCGACCCTGACGTACCCTACTACATTTAGGAGGTTTTGTTAGGTTTTTATTTTTGATAGGCTTGCGACGACCTCCTCATCTCTCAAGTTGGTGCCCAAGGGGAGATTTTTATAGAAGAAAACCTATTCGATGTGAAAATCAAAGTTAATAATTAATTAATTTTATAGTGAAGTGAGTTCTATATTAATTAATTTTATAGTGAAGTGAGTTCTATATTATAGCCACTACCTCTTTCCTTTTTCTTATTCTTGTAATATTTTCTTTGTTTGTGATTCTTTTCGGTGTTGCTTTGTTTTTTATGATTTGTTTATCAGTTATGTTTTACTTTTCATATTTTATTTGTTTATTTTTGTTCAGCTACATTCATTACATTGGTTTAGAGGTAAATGCAATTATGCTAATCACAATATTAATTTTTTCGTTTAATTATAATTTATACAATTATGCTTTATTTATATTTTAAGCAGAAAAAAAGATGAAGTTGCGGGTACCCGCTTATTTCGGTACCCGAAATTTTCGAGCAGGGCTTGGGTAATAAAACTTGGGTGATAAAATACACTACCCGGGAAGTCAGGTACCCGCACTTTCGGGTACCCGCTAATGCACACCCCTAGTCATAGCTTAGTGGTAGTGGTTGTTATCTTTTTCACCAAAATAGCATAGATCATGGGTTCAATCCCTATTGAAGGCAGACTTTTTATTTATTATTATTTTTTTGAGTAGTCTTAATGTATGTCTTCTCCAATGAATAATTTTTATAATTTAATAGTTTTCATTTTTTATATTTGATGCGACTTTTTTTATTCATTTTTTTTATTTTACCTTTGCAATGCATTTGTATATATAACAAATTATACCATAAAATTTACACATATTGAAGAATTGAAGGTCAAGATCAAATATAAGGATCTAAAACACTACAAGAAAACGGAAAAATAGCGACGGATTTTTGCGACGGAAGTCCACTTATTTGCGACGAAAATTTCCGTCGCAAAAAAGTGATAATCCAAATCAGTTGACCAAATTTGTTACGACGGCTTTTTTATGTTTGCGACGGAATATCCCTCGCAAAAAAAACGACAAATTCATAAATTCTGTTAAGTTATTTTGTCGCCATAAATTATGCTAAGTTATGCAAACCCTAAACCTCCTCCATTGGCCTCCTCCATCCTCGCATCTTCCCTCCTGAACCTCCTCGCATCCTCGCAAACCCTAAACCCTAAGTTCCTCACATTCTCCATAGTTCCGCCATTATTGTTGTTTCCTCCAAAATCAAAGCGAAGTGACTAAGCGGTTGTCAACGCAAATCGAATCAACGCAAATCCCAAATCGAATCCCCTAATTCAAAATCGAATCCCCTAATTCAAAATCCTCAAATCCCGAATCCTCGCAAAATCCTCAAATCGAAAGTACATTGTATAACAGTTGTCACTAAGCGGTTGTTTCCTTCGTTTTATTAGCTATTTGATGTCGTTTTGCTGAATTAGTCTAACTGTTGAAATGTATGAGACCATTTATTGTCATTAGAGCTTCGATTTCAAGGTAATTCATTTGATTTTCAGTTTCTTTCGTTTTGTGCAATTGGATTTTTAGTTTCGGTTATGATGAATGTGAAATGAATTTGATTTTCAGTTTTTTTCAAGGTTAATTTGCTGAATGTGAATTATTTTCTGGTGTTTCGGTTCTGAATGCCATTATTGTTCTTTTTCTTCAGAATTTTTTTTTGTTTCAGAATTATTGTTCTTTTTCAGTTCTGAATGCCATTATTGTGCTGAATGAGCTTTATTTAAGCTTTTTCGGTTCTGAATTTTTTTCGGTTCTGTTGTTTCAGAATTTTAATAGTAAAAAATAAATAACCAAGATGAAGATAAAGAATTTATCAAATTCTTCTGATGAAGAATCATCAAATTCTTCTTCTGATGAATTTGCTCAGCAATGCACTAATAATGCAGGTGTATTTATAATTTTTATGTTCTTCTTCAAGTTTCTTTAGTAATTTTTGGTTCTAAAGTGTAACTTTTTATTGGGGTTTGATTTTTTGATGATTCTGTAAAAACCCACTTTAATTTTGTGTCAAATCTAGCGCTGATTTTTTAGCAAGACGCTATGTGCCATTATTTGGTCGATTTTTTCTCTTCGATATTTGATATTTTTGTCCTTTGTTTTACTAATCAAACACTGTATCATATTTACTGAAACTTCCAGGGGACTGAATATGAGCTTGTAGCACCTTTGGTTATCACTGGCGGTGTTTGTTAAAATTCCAGGATGCACCTAAACCTGCTGCAAAACAACCTGCTAATGCAGCAAAGAATGGTCCCGTTGCATCAAAGAAAAAGGATGAATCAAGTGACGACGACAGTGATGGCGATAGCTCAGATGAAGAGGTAAGTGATTTCTTTCCTTTCATGTTTATAATTTGTGCATTGTAATAGTTGGTGTATTCTTCTGTCACAAGCTCTGTTTTCCTGCTTGTTAATGCATTTCTCTTTTATTTAGCTAACATTTGGCAGGTTGTAGATGCTGTACAGGCGGTTAAAATGGTCAATGTGTATGGTGAGGCAAAATACTTAATTAAGGTTAGGTTCTTCCTTATCCAATTTTAGGTGCTTTTGGTAAATCTTTAATTATTAAATGGTACATTCATCATCATCATCTTTAATCTAAATGTGTAAATGCTTAGCAGTGTAATTGCTCTTTTGTACTGTATTACATATCTTGTGGCTTAAATGACTTGTTTTGCATTTTGCTTTTCAACATTTGTGCCACTCTTGATTCTTGATCATAAATTATTATAAGATGTGTTTCCAAGTTTCTTACTGCTTTCACAATCTTCTTGATTCTATGGTCAATGCGTCAATGCTCCTTAATTTGTGTGATCAAATCTTATTTTACTTTTATGAAACTAGGTAATATAATTTCATGGTAATTTGACTTTTTATGATTTTTGGATACAATTTTCTGTTCAACTTCTTTTCAATACTATAGTCTCAACTCTCAAGTGTGACCTTGGCTACAGTCTCTCATACTTGATCTCACAGTAGGATATAGAGAAAAATGAAAATGAAATTTGTGTGAATTTCAGGTTCATGCCATGGACATATAACGAGTTAGCGACTTTTATAGAACTACACAAGCATGTCATTTAAGCAAGCTTTTATGTTGTGAAATATGATTATCTCTGAATGTAAATTCTAAAGGTCTTCTTATCAGCTAATGGTTAGAATCACTGTGATTTGTCATACTATGCTTGTATCTCCCTCTGGGATAAAGTCCCTATCCTTTTCTGACCATTTTGGTTTTGTGATGAACATTTATTGACTTGACATGCCCTCGTGCCTATATTGTAGTATTGTTTTTCATGTCCCCTCTAATTCTTTCATCTTCGGTTGTGTGTGTATGCAGTGAGACTGATATGACCAGAGAGCGTATCAAGAAACTACTTAATGCAGGAGCTAATGTTATTTTGACTACTACAGGGATTAATGACATGGCACTAAAGGGAAGTTTCTTGTTACGCTAACACATGCTTTCAATTCTTGATTTATCACTATAAAAATTTGTGCTATGCATAGATACATATCAGTATATCACTATACCAGTAAATAGCTTGACCAGTATGCAAGTTTGTACAAGGTCTAATTTTGATGTTTGTTCTTCTGCATGAAATTCTTGTTGTTTCTATGCTCCTTTTTCCCTGCCTTGTTTTCTTGTGTTTTCCTTTAGAATTTCCTTTTTTTTTTGATGCAAAGATTATGGCAGGTGATACGAGCTAATGAAACCCAGGTTTTGGTGGGTGTTTAGATGGGTCAAATGGGAGATGAATTGACTATTGCTGCCAATTTGGTTAGTGAACTGTGGCGTGCCAAAATTAAAGCAGAATTTATGGTTGCCAAAAAGGTTTTCAAAATATTTGAGCGTTCGGAATCTTCTGGGATCCCATTTGCTGTCATGGTTGGTGACCTGGAATGAGTGTCGGGGAAGGTGAAATTAAGACCAAGGTAGAAAAAGAATATCCAGAAGATCAAATGGTTACGAAGCTTAAGTCCCTTATACAGAATCAGCAGGAGCAATGACTTTTTGCCTGGTCTATCTAAGCTTATCTTAGTAAAGAGGGGTTAAACCCTTCTGATTACAACCTTTATGTTTCTTACCATGGGGCTTGTTTTAGGTGTTTGTTTTTGAGTTGGTTTTTGTAAGCTTTGGCTTATTTTGTATAGATGGGTTCCAATTGGTTTTGGCTTGGTTAAGTCAACCTCCCAATAACCAATTTTAGGTTGTACTTGTTTTTTTTTTATGATTAATAAAATGCTTACATTTGCACCCAAAAAAAAAAAGAAAACAAATACAAATAAGCAATCAAAACATGAAAAATTAAAAAAAATTGTAACTTTTTTGCGAGGGAATTTTCCGTCGCAAATTTGCGAGGGAATTAGCTATGTTTGCGACGGAAAATAGCTAACTTTGCGAGGGAATTTTCTGTCGCAAACTTCAACAATTCCGTCGCAAATTTGGAAATTTACGACGGAAATTTCAGCGAGGGACATTTTGCGACGGAATTTATTAAGTTTGCGACGGAATTTGTCCGTCGCAAAATAGTTGTTATCTTGTAGTGAAAATTTGATGTTGGCATAATAATGCTTATTTTATATTACATGCTAAAAAACACATAATAGTATAAAATATATGTTAACAACACATGTATTGAAAATACTAATGTCTCTAATTAGTTACATAAGGCCTACTTTTAGAATTAGCACAGGGTCCCCATATTGTTTAGGACAACCCTGAAAGGTAAGACTATGTATTTCATTTATGCTCTTGCCTAGGACTATATTCATGCTAGTATGTTGCATAGTCTTTAATTTGTATTTATGTATTCAACTTTGCTGATTACGTGTTTTGTATGCATGGACTTGTCACGTGTCTTTGCCTTAGCCCTGCGACGACCTATTTTGATGATGAGAGAAGTTTAAAATAAAGAGAAAGCAACAAGTACAGTTGGGCATAATCAACCATGCTGGGATTGAGTGCAGAGGGTCTTTTGTTGTCTTTTTTCGTTCTGTCGTTGTTTTCATTATGTTTCTTTTATTGTTCGTTGATGTAAATCATTGTTATCATTGTTTCCATGGGGACAATGTTGGTATTTAAGTTTTCAAACTAAATTGGTTTTGATGGGTCGTTGGTTCGGTTCCAATCTATAATAAAGTAATTTTAGAAGTAGTTTGACTAAATGATTTTAAAGTTGAATTTGAGTTGTTTCAAAGTAGAAGCCTTCCGTTGTAATACTTTGATAATAGCCTTAGCTGTTATCACGGTGGTGGTAACATTTTGGTTTTTCCTAAATTAGTAGTAATATTTTATTAAATGTCTTCGGAAATAGTTAGGAAATTTCAGTGTGTTACAGTATAAAACACCAGAGTGAGTCAAAATTACACTATAAATAGTGTTAAAAACTATAATGTAGCAAGTAAAAAGTAACAGAGGAAGTAGTTTAACTTGTACTATACTAAAGATGATACTAGGTCAAATCGTGGCCGATGCGGATACAAGTTAGGTGCTATACACAACTATGTGCAATATACTCCAACAATAACTTCCTTTTATGCAAGCTAAGTATTCTTGAGAAGTTTCTCAAGAGTTCACATCGTCTTCACAAACAACCATAATATACTTGTTTTCATTGAACATTGTTAGTTATAGCACCGTCATTGTTGATTTTTTCGTTGTATCTTGTAACACCCCCAAATTCCTCACTTTCTAACTTACCTCAAACCTATAAACACAAGAGGAACTTGAGCATGTTACCGCCATGTCACAACTAATTATGAAAACTAATTGCAACGCTAAGGCTAAGGTAAAACAACACACTTTACTAAAACCATTTTATAAAAGTCAAACAACTCACAGCGGAAGTCTTTACAACTAAGTCAAACATTAAATTAACAACTTGGAACCATCACGGCCCTTATTCCAAACCACTAGAAGAATCTAAAGTCAAAACAACTACCAAATATTATCCACTCCTCTCGAAAAATCCCTTCACCATGCATATGCTCAACAACCTGCACTTATTCTGCTTAACAAGCAAACAGAACAAGAAAAACATGGAAATATATATGTGTCAGCAACCACTGCTGAGTATGCACAACATAGCAAAAACATAACAACACGAAGACACACACATAGCATACAAAATACACATAACAAGACTCTCACTCCATTTTAAGACTCATGACTCATAAGTTCAAAATTCTTCATCTTGATTATAACTTCTTGCTTCGAAAAGGATATAGGAAACGTGAACGGGCTCTTTGGAAAGACGGTCGTCAACCAAGTAGGTAGCGCTCCCCGTACAATCCGAACTCTAACAGAAAGATAGCTAGTCTTTCAAAAACAGTGGTACATGGTCTCCATCCACCCCATGTCCAAACTTAACTCTTTAACTCTTTTGGAATTCCAGAACTAAACAGTGAAGCATCGTCACACTCCACTATGGAAGTACAGCGTTAAGGCAATACATACCTCCCCCGTATGGTAACCTCATTTGGCCTGAATGAGTACTCACGTTCCTTTAAAAATAACTTACTCATAATTGCTTACTTAACTTTGCTTTACTTGACTTTATTTAACTTTGACTTAATAAGCATTTAACTTTGACTTGTCTTGTAAACATGACTCTTATGGTCAAAACTTGCTCAAAACATGCATAGAAGCATTATAACTCATGAACAAACTTCAAAACACTTAAACATGTCATTTTAGACTCTTAACCCTCACATTAAAGCTTCATATAGCTACTGTCCAGAATTCAAACATAACTTAAAACACGACCGAAAAGTCAAACATACACCGTCAGACTTCGAAACATACATAAACAACATAGAAACCATCAAACACTTAACCAACACTTGTTAATGACTCTTTCCTCTTTTAGTAACCTTCCATTAATAGTAAATGACTTTTGAAAACATTTTTAGAAACTTCTATTCCTAGAAATTTATTTTTGAAAAACATTTGTTTTAAAACTAGGCAATAGAAATAGAAATAAATCTGAAAATAATTATTAAAAATTAAATAGGTTCGAAAACACTTTTCCAAAACCTTTTACTGCCTAAAATACAGTCTCAAACCAAATCTCGTGGCTAGATAAGGTCTATGTGAATTTTAGTAGATTTTAAACTAGAAACCCTAAAACTAGCGATAAAACAATTAAAAATCCAAGCTAATTACCTAATAAATTCTCTAGGTCGTGAAACCCATTTTATAATTCCTTTTATTCTCCTATTAACCAGTAATAACCTTTAGAAACCTTAGTTCACGTTTTAAATATTTTTAAAAGATTTATTTTTGAAAACAGTCCAATCTGTCTAAAACCAATCTAAAAATTATTTAAAAATATTGGAAAACCTTTTAATGACGAAACCAACTCTATAAACTCATATTATGCTTCTGGAATACATTAAAAATAATCTCATAGTCAGATTCGACCTTTAGACCTTCTGAAACAATATTTTTCGGTAAAAACCGCAAAACTGAAAACTGACTAATAAAATTATTTGACCATGCTATACTTCATATTAAAGTACGAGAATTTAACACAACTTCACATACATCACAATAAGTCTAAAATAATTTTTACGAGCATACTTCAACATTTTAACCTCATATAACAAATTTTACACATAAACCAGCAGATTTTCGGTTCAACACTATAGAATTCATGGGGGCTTGCATGATCGTTTTCTTGCTCCAATAATTTAACACGACATACTATAATACTAAACCTAAGTTTTCATGCTATTAGGTCTTTGATATGTCGCACATACCTTGCTCGCTAAATTTCCTTCTTAATTAAAACTGCTCTTCGGAAAATTCTCCTCCTTGCATTAAAATACAAAAATACCATTAGAAATTCGACTAACCTCATATGAACATTATATAACTAATATACAGCCTCTAAAATAATTTTTCGTGCATAAATTTCGATTATTTATAATTTCTATGATTTGTTTTATTAAAAATCCAATTTTTGACATAAACTAATCTATTAAATAAAAATTACCAAACTAATTTTTAAAAATAATTTGAAAACATCAAAACACTTTTTATTTACTGAAAAACATTAGGGAAACACTTTTTCGATTTTTTAAAAAATAATTTGGAAGGAAAAATAATTTTTTTCTCTCTTTTTCTTATTTTCGAAAACCATGGTGAGTGGGCTACTTTGAGGTGGTTTTTGGCCACCTTGGTGGCTGCATGGGTGGCGGATCTTGGTACCTGGTGGTAGAGTGCAGCAAGGGCTGTCACGAGGTGGTGGTTGTGGCGGCAGATGTGAAGTGTGGTGGTTGTGGTGGTGGCTCAAAGTTGGTTCCACGAAGAGGAAAACTGCAGTTTTATTTTTTTTCTGTTTGTGTACTTTGCTGCGGTTTTTGGGCTGCGGTTTTTCTTTTTTTTTTTTTTTCTTTTTCTGATTTTTGGAAAGGGTTTTAAAGAGTAAAATTTGATGAACCAGAGAGCTATATATAGGGTATATGGCCTTAAGGAATTTCGGCCAAATCAAAGTGAAAAGATAAAGTTTTGATTTTTTTTGATTTTTTTTTTTGGATAAGATCTAAATTGTGTAGGATAATTTTGGATATGTTTATCTTTTGTAAAATCTGAAATTTATCCTAACTAAAAGATACAAAATATCTAGGTAGTTAAAATAAATAATTTAGAAAATAATTTTGGCCATAAAAATATTTATGGGCCTTGGAAAACCGAATAAACCCCATTTTGGGCCTAGTATGGTCCGAAAATAATTAAAATAAAACCCATAATTATTTTTGCTATTTTTGAAAATTAAATTTAAATACTCAAAACCTCCTTTAAAAATAATTACTATTTCTAATAAAACCTTTTGTAAAATAAATTATTTTAAGCCATAAAATATAAATAGACTTTATTTTCCGAAATTCATAAAACTATATATTATAATCGTATAAAATTATAATATAAAGTCTTACAACTGCGGGGGATNAAAATATAATATAAAGTCTTAAAAATGCGGGGGATTACATATCTCAAAGACGAAGTTCGTGATACCCATGCTCTTGAAATAGGGTCACAATATTGTGTTTGGGAAAGTGATTTCGTTCACGCTTCAAAGGTTTTCTTTTATAATTTTGTTGATCATCTTTGTAACCTTAAAAGCTAAAGCTTTTTCTAACAATTAGCACCAGCGAAACATAATGATCATGGGTTCAAATCTTATATTCGCATTATTTACCCCTCTATTTTGGGTGATATAGTGATATTATTAAGCACTCAATATGGGAATTATGGCACCATGCTACATCTACATCCGACTATCCGAGGCATATGTATACAGTTGAACAATTGCAACTGTTAATCACATGGCAAATAGGTGTTAAATGAAGTGTGCGGATGGTAATGTGCGAGTACTAATGCTAATTAATTATAGATTGACAGTACTATACAGTAGTTACTGCTAGGAATACAACAAAATTTAACTACCATATTTAATTAATTTGCCTGCTAATTAAGGTCATATATCGTCGGTGCACCCACTCTAGGGCACCATAGTGACCCTCTTCTATTATGCAATACTAATGCAAGTTGTCCCTCTTTTAATTTTTTCAATCACTGTAACACTGTTTAGCTTTAGTTCCTTTCTTGGACCCTTCAATTGCTATCATGGTTTTTTGGGATACCTAATTAGGGCATGTTTACTTCAACTGAAAATAGCTGAACTGAAAGTTTTTTAACGAAGGATTAATGAATAGCAAAATAAGGGAAGAGCTGAACCGAACCGAACTAAATTGAACGAAACTGAGTTGAACTGAACGAATTTCAAGCTGAAGTAAACAGGCTCTTACTACGTAAAAAATAAATTGAAAAGTCTTGACATTATACCTAGATTATGTAGACGAATTTAATTTCCTTTTCAAATTATTTTGCGATAGAGAAGAAAAATGTCTAATTGCTGTAAATAATTTAAAATGGAGATAGTAATATTTTTATCCTTTTTTTGTCAACAACTACCTAACAATTAGGTGTTTTTGTAAAAAAAACTACCTACCTTTTTAAAAAAATTACACAACTACCTACTTATTTAGTTTTTCTTGTATACCACTACCATCTAACTTTTCCATCCAAATTTTCCGTTATTGGGTCCCATTTCCTACTATTCTTTCCTTTTAATGATAAGAATATACAAAAATACCCCCAACAATAATAATAATTTTTACAATCTTTTTACTTATCTTCTTTTTTTCTATTTTATTATTCTTTGTTATTCTTTTTGTTGGGTATCTTTTCTTCTTCAATCATCTCTCCTTCGGGCTTTGGTAATGGTGGAAACTAATTGCAACGACAAACGGGGTTTCTTCCCTAAAATTCTCTCATCCCTCAATTTTCGCCTTCAATCATTCCTTCAATTTCATTCCTCTAAATAGCTCATCAAAATCCAAAAAAAGCCAAAAAAAATGATTTTGATACTCACTATTTTAATTTGACCTTTTTGTCACCTAGCTACATCCAAAATTGTTTGATTTCAACCAAAAAAAGGATTTTGGGAAAGATGGTGGGATCTTGAGGTGTATTCAAATTTGGGTTTTTAGTTGATATGGAAATTTTGCTTTTAATTGAGAAATGGTTGAATTGAATTCTTTGACAATGAAATCAAGAGAAAGAAATGAGGATAAATATTGCTCTCAAGGACACTCAGTTAGCACTCATACTAAGCAATAACAAGGTTTGCTTTAAAAAATCCAAATTGAATGTTTCAATTTAAGATTAACAAAAAGTATGAACTTTAATCAAAATTCAACAATTTCAAAACACAAGTTATCCAATTTGAGTTTGAGGTGCTACTTAGTAATAGCAATTACGGGTTACGAACTAATCTATAGATCTATGAACATCATCAAATAAGGTAACAAAATGCAAGTAAACTTTTCACTGGGAATGTTGGGATTGAGCACCCATTAATACAATGAAGGAGAATTGAATGAATTGAAAGGAGGAGAAGGAAGAATTGAATGGAGGGATTGAGAAAAGAGGTTCAATGACCATTTTTGTAATTTGCTTAAAAGAATAGAAGAAAATTGGTAAATTGTGGGACCTACTAACGGAAGTTTGGATGGAAAACGTTACTAGGTAGTGGTATACAAAAAAAATGAAACATGTAGGTAGTTTTGTAATTTTTCTTAAAATGTAGGTAGTTTTTGACAAAAACACTTGAATTATAGGTAGTTATTGACAAAAAAAGCTATTTTTATTCTATATATTTTTAATTCTTCCATCTCTTTAAAGTTAATGTAGACGCTATAACCAAAGTCTAGAATTTTTGTTGCTAAAATATATGTGAAAATCAATTGCGTACTATGCGTAGTACGTATATAGAAGTGTGAGCAAAGATGTGTACATTGATGCTATGAAAAGTGAAAAGAGAAAAAAAAACTATACACCACTAGCTTTGAAAAACGAAAAGAAAAAAAAATCATATGGCAATAGAAGAATAGAAGATCATGTACTTTGTAGTAATTTTTTTAATGGGTTTCCATCCAAAAGAAATCCTTTCTTATATCTTTTATGCGTTTGTTTTCATACTTTGTTGCCTGACTAAAACATATGACACTCCTTTAGAATTCAACATTAAATTGACAAAATGGAACACAAAATAGACTAATAGAGTACATTATTAAGTTTTAGTGTCTTTAATCCTTTTTATGGAAGATAAACAGGATTAGTGCTAGAGATGTACGTAGCATCAACTTTGTTTAATAGAGCTATATATAACAATACTACCGTAGGAGAAACTTTGTTTTAGTTTATGTTTATGTACCAAACAAAGATCAATAATCTTTTCTACTTAAAAGTTACTCATCATTTGCTGAATGCCAGACTCTGACTTTAAAAAACCCATAATTTAATAATAATTGATTAATTAATTGAAAACGTCTTTCCCAAGGCCTCTGATCTTCATTAATGTAAATTGACGAGCTTACTTAATTTGATGATGGTCAAAATTAAGAGCTAATTTTAACGGGGGATTTCTAGTATCTAACTTTTATATGCAAATTTTGTATCTAACAAGCAATTTAGTATGTATAGCTAACTTTGAGGGACACTAACGGTATACAACTACACATATGCAAATACAATGTATACATATTCCATTAGTATATGTATATGTATGCATCTCATATATTGCTCCTCAAAATTGATTATATTTACTAAATTGACTTGTTAGACGCGAAATTTGCATCTAACAGTTAGATACTAGGAATTTCTCAACCTTAATTAGAGTTCCAATCATTTTTGTTAGTGGAGAGAGTATGTATATATCAACAATCTATTAGACACATACATATACTAAAAATTCTATGATGACGCTCAAGTGCTAAACGATGATGCCAAAAAAATAATAGGTCGCACATGTTCAATATTTGCTCTGAAATACCAAAAATCGATTGGAAATTCCATTAATATACTTACTCGTTGGTTGGGAATTGCCAAATTTTTTCAATCAACTAAATCGCATTTTGGCTTTTAATTCATTTCTATCTCAGATATATGAGTACTATCTTTAATTTCGTCTCATTTCTATATTTCCCTACATACGTTTCATTAAATATTTGGAAAACTCATATATTAGATTGTGTGTTTAAAAATTTTCAAGCGTTGTATTTGTTATTACATCGTCGTTAAGCGTCAACGTTCACAGAAGCATTGTACATATATACCAATATATATACATGAGCATATTCCGGTGCATATATGATACCTTTAAATCTATAATCATATGATTCTTATACATTCAATTAAATGCATTTATTGAGAGTGAGGGATAATTCAATTGATTAGTGCTTCATTCTCAATTTACATATTATGAGAATTTAAAAATACAAGAAAATTTGTCACATATTGATATTTTTGGATGCTTTTGTTTTATATAGGTGATATGTGATATATGATCGAGTTGAGTATAATGTACTTGAACTTGTGATATGGGCAAGAAAGGGGTTTCTTTATGTGCGTGTCTTTGCCACTGTCTAACTGATTTGTGGCACCTGCGTAGTGGTTGGGGGACTTAGGTCATGTTCTCCTCGTCTTATTTTTGCTTATCTGAATTTATTTTTGCTGAACTGAACTTATTTTTGCCAATCTGGACTTATTTTTGCTGAACTGAACTTGTTTTTGCTGATTTGAACTTATTTTTGCTGAACTGAATTTATTTTTGCTGATATGAACTTATTTTTGCTGAACTGAACTTATTTTGCTGAATTTGTTTTATACTAATTAAAAATTATAGGGCAATTATATACTATAATTGAATTTTATTTAGGTGAAAATAATTGATTTATTATAATCTCTAAATTATATATAATCTGATTTTTTCCCTCAAATTTCAAGAATCTTATGGACAAAGGAATGCACAATATTTTATCATCTTCTTTTTAGTATCATATAGTTTCCATGTATTATAATATTATCATATATCTGTATTAACATATATTTATTTTCATATAAAACAATATATTTCCAATTTTCCATCAAAAATGTAAAATCATATGTAAATATTTTTTTTACATGTTATTTCCATACAATACATATTCTCTTCGAAAATGCTACCTAAATATTTTTAAAATTATATTCTACTGTTTTTATACCATAATTTCTCATTTAAAAAGATGTGCACATATAAATATCCATGTACAAATTAATTTGCATAATATATATAGATTTTTTTTTTATTGAACTTATTTTTGCTGAATTGAACTTATTTTTGCTGACCTGAACTTATTTTTGCTGAACTGAACTTATTTTTGCTGATGTAAACTTATTTTTGCTGATCTGAACTTATTTTTGCTGAACTGAACTTATTTTTGCTTATCTGAACTTATTTTTGCTGAACTGAACTTATTTTTGCTGAACTGAACTTATTTTTGCTGATCTGAACTTATTTTTGTTGAACTGAACTTATTTTTGCTGAACTGAACTTATTTTTGCTGAAAATAAGCAAAAATAAGACGAGGAGAACATTGCCTTACTTTTTTGCTTTTGAGCATAACTTACCATGGCTTCCAGGTTTATCAGTTTCTTCAATTACATAACCTCCATATTCTTGAGTTTCAAACCTTCCTAGTTTGAATGCACACTTTGAAAGGTCACCATGTAAATTTTTGATGGGTAAACGCCAGTTGCACTATTATTGCTGATAACACAATTGTTGGGGTAAAATTTGCTACGAAGATTGTTTAAAACACGCATCAAGGTTTTTCATATATATATATACAACAAATTATTAGCCCCCATTTCCATCTAAAATCAATGTTACAGTTTTTGTTCCCTCATGTCTTAATACTTAATTGTGGGTCACACTCATTTTAAAACATACATGACTCATAAAATTTCTCCCATTGAAGTGTATAAATTTGAGTAAAGTGGTGTCAAAAACAATTTATATGACATTAAGAAGGCTAATTCATATATAATGCTATTAAGAAGGCTAATACTATAATAACATTTTTTTTTGCAACAAAAAAAAAAAAAAAAAAAAAAATAATATTAAAAAAAATTTAAAAANAAAAAACATTTAACAAGTGGAACCATGTCTGGCTAACGATCAAGAATAGAACATTTTTGTCAATTTTTAAAGAGCTAATTACACGTTTCATGACCATATATACATGCTATAAAGATTACATCAATGTCTCAAACATTGCATTAATTATTTAATTATGCTCAATAATTAAGTAAAAGAATGATGTAGAATATAATATATATCTTCTCTTAACCAAAGGAATAAATCCATGAAATGGAGAGCTAAAAAGGTGACGTGATACATTATAATATGAAAAGAATAAAATTTGATTATAATTGCGTAATTGTGTTGTATTTTAATTTGAATTCTATGGAAATAAGTTGAAAGCAAAGATATCATGACTTTAGGCAAAGTGGCAAATTACTTAATGCACCAAGCTAAGTAATATTTTTCGGTAGCCATTAATTCATGCATGGTCCACGCTTGTTGGCTAGGACCACTTTAGAGCTTAATTGGCTCCCTTTTATTTTTGGATGAGTGGGTGTTCATTAATTAATTTAGTATGAACAAAAAGTCAAATTAAAATATAATGTATCAAACAAATTGAAAGTCAATTTTTGTCAAGTGAGATGTACAAGTGAATTGTCCTAAACTATAAATTGAAAATTAAAGAGTACTAGTGTACTACCATCTACATGGCCACATATAGGTTTTTGTTAATTTTATAATGTAACAGCATGTATGTTAATTGGTTTTGTATAGAACAGCTATAGATACTTTCTTTTGACACTATGTGCAAAATTGCAATGACTTAATTAATTAATGATAGTTAAATTAAATAATTCGTTCAGGATCCCTCTCTTTGTATTTCTTTCATAGCAGTATACATTTGAAAGAAAAGCAAAACTAAAGAGAAAATAGAGTATACATATTTTGAAGTAGTATGGGAAAAAAAAATTAAAAACCACATGTTAAATAATTTGGAAATTTTATCATACCATATATAGTTCAAACATTCAACATACAACAGTTCTTTATTTTTGTGAATTGTCGAAAGTTACAAATGTCTCTCCCATAATAAAACAATAAAATCCCCTTCTTCCTTTACATCCGTTAGGACCATCTCAACCAAAAGTTTAAGCTAATGGTTGAGGTTCAGCAATAGTTTATATACTCTATCACGTCCCCTCACGCGAGAGCCTGTTGGGCTTGAAGTGTGGATGCAGCATGGGCCTCCTCATACCCTGCGCTTAAGGGGTGGATGAGATTCGAACCCGTGTGACTTTTGTGTCACGTTGGCTCTGGTACCATATTAGAGGATCATCTCAACCAAAAGCTTAAATATAATAATTAAGACTTTACTCAACTGATAATCCAGTAACAAAGGCATATATGAAATTAGAAGGAGATAAATTACCAGCGCAATTTATAGTCAAAGTTATATCAACTCTAGTAAAACTTTCTTCGCAATTCAACCATATTTATTTCTAGCAGTAATAGTAGAAGGGAAAGCATTTATCATTATTGTTTTTTTTTGTCATGCCATAGTTGTAGAAGGGAAAATATGTACTTGATAATAAACTGCTAATGTGATACACAAGTTAACGGTGTTTAAGTTAGTCCCCTAACCCTAAGAAAAAAAATTGAGTCCCCAAAACCAAAATAAAACCAAACTTTAGCCCCCTAAGTAATTGTTAACTCGACAATTCATTTTGTACCAAAATCATGCATTTTTTTCTTTAAGAAATTATCATGTCCAACACTTGAACAAATATCGTTGTTGGACACTTCTGGTAGAGTCCAAGTAACGTAACTCTTAGCACACTAATACCTTATATTGAGTGACATTTAAAATTGAGTCTCACCCATAATAGAATTAGTTATTACTTGTACCTCTCCAAATTCTCCATCATAATACAGTGACTTTAATTTCCTTTTCAGGAGCATCATTCAGTTTTCGTCAAAAGCAATTAAGCACTTTGTGTGAAAAAAACCTCCCGTACGAAAGAATTGTACATGTCTTCTCAAAGTAATATTTACTTTCGTATAATGTTAAGTTTGGTCTCCTTTATTCGATCGCACAATCAATGATGAGTTGAAATTGCCTTTGTATTGGTTAGTAATTAAGTTAGTACGTACGAAAAGAGAGCAGCTTTTTCGTAGTTGTACCCAAACATACCGTAATAAACTCCTACTAAATGATGTAAAATTGTAAGAGTGAGACATGAAAAACACCATGATGACCATTACAAGCTAAATTAACCGGATTGAGCGCAAGCAATCATACATCAAACATGTAACATGCTTCCCCTTAGTTGACCTCCAATTTGTATAATAGTCTTGGAATTTTGATTATGATTAGTGTGTTCATATTACTGTATGACAATACATTTAAAAGCGTTACTAGTTATACTACGTATATGAGTTTTTTTCTTTTCTCGATGACTTTGGTTCATGCCAAGGATTCTATTAGCATGTACACGCCATAATTCAAACAAAACACCCTAACCCCACACAGCCACACCCCCTAAGCCCTCATATAAGTATAACCCACAAAAATCCCAATTTTGTTGCTCCCAAAGATGTGTAATTGAATTTATTGGAGCTTAGAGATATCACTTTTTTTTTTTTATTTTTTTTTATTTTTTATTCTAATGCATATTACATACATTGTATTATATTAAATTTGTATTTTGGAAAATTGACACCATGACCTTATTTGTTTCTGTTAAGTGTTGTGGTAACATTGCGTCGGGCAATTCAAAATGCTAAATGAAGTACTAGCTGAACAGCCTGAACTTATAAGGTTGATACTATAGCAATTGAAAACCTAAATAATGATGGTGGAGAGTTTTGATTTGGGAAAGCGGGTGGAGGGTAGGGTGTTAGCCCATGTTTCTTAGCAATATGCCAGCGGATATATCTATATAGTAGTTAAAAAGTAAATAAGGTTCTTTACCTATAGACCTTTAATTTTCATAATTTAATTAAAAAGGATGAAGCTATTGAATTGTTCTGTTCGATATTTTGTCTTCCATTGAGTAGCGAAAAAAATTTGTCAAAGTTTGAATTTTAGGTTTTATATGAATTTAAAAATGAACTTTTATAACATAAATAATATCTTATTTTTGGATGATATAATTATTAACAGTAGTGAATATACGATACAATGCAATAAGGGATATTTAAAGATCGATATTAAAGTGAGTTCAACTTATATAATAATACTCATGCGATATATTTGTTTAATTGTCAATAATTCAATGTAAAACGAGTTGAAATAATTCTTTTATATTTCAATAATTTTTCAAATAAGATTTGTACGTAGATTTCATAGTTGTTAAATGTAATAAAGACAAATTATATACGAAGTAATAAATTATATTATGACTATACTCTATTTGATAAAGGTATTAAGATTCAAAATATTAAAAAATTATTATTATTGTTGTTGTGTTGGTGTTGATATTATTATTATTGTTATTATATACGAAGATACAAATAACAAAAAAAACTACTAAAATGATCAAAAACATTTATGGTACATATAAAATTAGTGAAATAACAAAATTATTAAGTTAATCATATCTTTTTTGTATAATTCAAATGATACGTAAAACTATTAGGCAAGCTCTTAAACAAAAGCGAAAATGACTATTATAAGCTCCAGCAATGGTAGAAGATATAGTGAGAGCACCAAAGGCTTCTAAAATAAAAGAGAAACAAGTGGCCTGATTTTGTTAACAGAAACACACCAAAATTTTAGCAAGCCTTAATTAAATATTTTGCTATAGGCCTCCAAATTCTGAATTCCTAGGAACGACCCTGGGGAGGGTTTGAGTGATAATCGGGCCTAATTAACACTCACTTAACAACAAAGTTACAAGTTGCAATAGGTATCGGAAGAACGATTTTAAAAGAAAAATAGATAACATTTGGTAAAACCAATAGTTCAATAATAGCAAATGAAAAATCTCTTTATAATATAGAATGGGGAATTGTTGGTTAATGAAAAATCTCTATATAGAATTATTGAATAACTGTATATGCTATTCTATTTTTTTTTCTTCAAAAACTCATTTGAAATATTGAAATCACTTTTGTAAAAAAAATATTCAAAAACATCAAGAATACAATAAAGACTATGTGAAGTTAATTATTAAGCCAAAATCCACTACCATTTCGTGACTAAAAATGCTGCCTTTTGCTAATCATAGAGAAAGAAGAGAATATTTTGCTCTATCTTTTTTTTAGGAGTGTGATTTAATAGGATGTAAAAGCAATGCTTTGTGACATTGTGAGTTAGTGCTCTTGCTTTGAGTTGGGTTATTTCGCTGTTTCATGCATTTTTTTTTTTAAGTGGCATATAAGCGTCTGTTTACTTTAGCTGAAAACAGCTGCACTGAACTGAATTGAACTGAACTGAACGGAACTGAAAGTTTTTTATGAAGGATTAATGAGTAACAAAATAAAAGAAGAGATGAACTGAACTGAACTAAATTTAAGTTGAAGTAAACATGCCCTAAGTATATAATTGTGCATAGTAGATATTGTGTAATTTTTGTTAGACGTAGACCTAAATTCTAATAGGTTAGGTGTGAGATTAATATTATATTTATCAATGTTGTTGAACAAGTACTAATTATTTATTTATTTTATTATTTTTTTTTTTTTTTTTGAGAGGAGAATAAATTTGATGAAAGCTAGCTTTATTATCAGCAATAATTAGATAAAGTGGTACCAAAACTTAAAGATACCATAATATGATTAAATTTCTGTCATTTGTGTTGAACTAGTTTTCATATATAGGTGTTTTTATATTCATATATGTTATAGTGTAACCTATATTATTAATGCGTGAAACCCACCTTATATTTTTCAATATTGAAGGCTTTCAAGTGTTAGTATTTTAGGTAGAAATTATTCAACATTACCTTAATAATGATGAGCACCAACAAGCATAACATAATGTAACTAAAATAAACGAATTGACAAAAATATAAAGGCTCCTTGAATAAATTAAAGTAAAACAACTTTGTTAAACATATACGTTTGAGAAGGCTTAGGAGATTTTATTTAAAATGCTCACAAGAGTAAAAGTAAAAATTCAAAACAAAACAAGTTAGCATTGACGGTTATTTGAATATATAGACAACCAAAACTATTAATTAATTAATTGGTCCTAAACCAAAGTACTTACACATTATTGTACTCATATTGTCCGTTTTTAAACAACAATATTTTGTTTCCATATACGTTCATGTGCAAACTATTTTTTTCTAGTGGGGTGCAATTCACCTAAAAATATTGTAACTTCAAAGACCATTATTTAACTCCAATAATTTAGGTAAAATCAAAACAAAAAATTGCAACCTTACCTTAATAACCAACACCAACATTCAATATTTACCAAAAATAAACAAAAATAACAAATTATGTAAAGACCAATTGTTGACCAAATTGAGTGAACAAAGACAAACAACTAACAAAAACACGAGTAACAAAACAAAAGGATCTTACAAAAATCACTCACATAAGTAATAAAAAAATTAACTTAACACATTTAATTAATTAATTAATTATCACACCATATCATTTGAGTCAAAATATTACATCCAAAATATAAATACTTTCCACATTGTCCAAGAACCACCCAAATCACATTAATACTCTACCAACATTGAGAATCTCACCCTTCCTTATTTCCTCCCAAATTCCCTCTCTTTCTTTCTCTCCTTCTTCTTCTTCTTCACTTCAAAATCACCATCACAAAGATAGCTCAAACATAACAAACAAAGAAAATTATATATATATATATATAGGAGAAACAACAAAAGAGTGTTTTTTTTTTTTTTT